>BLKR01010115.1:0-69206 GCA_011170035.1 Teleogryllus occipitalis
TCCTAACGCCTCCTTTTCAATTTGCGAATAATTTCTTTGATGTTTGTTGAGGGATTTTGACGCAAACGCAATAGGCCTCTCCACCCCATTGCTGTCCTTCTGCGATAACACCGCCCCAAGACCATACTCAGAGGCGTCCGCTGCTACCGTGGTGAGCCTACCCGGCACAAAATGATTTAACTTAACTGTTTTCACTAGTTCTTCCTTCAACCGGCTCAGAGCTCTTTCGCAGTCTTGGGACCATACAAATTTCACTCCTTTCTTCCTCAGCTTGTTTAGTGGAGCTGCGATAGTAGAAAAATTCCTAATGAACTTGTTATAATAGTTCACTTTTCCCAATAATGCTTGCAGCTGCTTCACGTCTGCTGGCGGTGGCAGTCGTAGTATGGCTTCTACGTGCTGGCTAGTGGGTGAAATGCCGGTGCTATCCAGCACGTGCCCCAAGAACACTACCTGGTCCTTAAAGAATTCACACTTGACCTTGTTCACCCTCAAACCATTGTCTTGGAGCACCTTAAATAAACTCTTCAAGTTTTCCTCGTGTTCCTTTTCCGTGCTCCCCGTGACTATGATATCGTCCAGGCAGTTACAACAGCCCTTCAGCTCTGCTGTCAACTGTTCTAGACAGCGCTGGAACAGTGCGGCTGCGGAATTCACGCCGAATGGCAGCCTGTTATATCTGAAGAGTCCTAACGGGGTGTTAATCACCAAAACTTCCTTGGCTTCCTGGTCGAGTGGCAGCGGTAGGTATGCGTCCCGTAAGTCAATTTTTGAGAATTGTCGTCCACCAGACAATTTATAGAACAGATCTTCCGGCTTCGGGATTGGATATTGCTCTACTTCTACCTGTTGGTTCACAGTACTCTTGAAATCACCGCACAATCTAATCGAACCATTGGCTTTCTTTACCACGACCAACGGCGTGGCCCCCTGGCTTGTTGATACTGGAGTGATAACACCGTCCGCCTGCAGCCGTCTCAGCTCTTCGGCTACTTTTTCCCTGAGGGCCCACGGGACTGGTCTTGCTTTGAAAAAGCGTGGCTTGTGCCCCTCCTTCAACTGGATGCTTGCTCGGAAGTGTTTACATTCCCCGAGCCCGGGGGAGAACACTTCTGGAAACTCTTGTTCTAGCTTCCCGACGACCTGTGTTTCTTCGTTCTTCGCGACCTGGTTCACTGAGTCAATTACTCCAAACCCGAGTTTATCAAAGGAGTCGAGGCCCAAAATGTTCGTCACGTCGTAGCGGTCCACCACGATCACTTCAATATCAGCCTGCTTCTTCTTGTAAGCTGCCCTTAGCGACACTTTCCCCAACACCTTAATTGGGGTCCTGCCGAAAGCGTACAAGCCTTTCTGCACCCTCTGACACCTGGGTGCCCCTAACCGCCGGTAGGTTTCTAAATTGATGAGTGTTACCGCGGCCCCTGTATCTAGCAGGAAATTCACCGGCACTTTTCCCAACTCAATTTTGACCATTAGTTTATCTTGCTTGCTGGTATCGAGCACTTGACTGATCATATCGATTTCCATGTTTTGCTCTTGTTTCTTGTACCGCTCCGCGTGCCTCTTTTTTCCGCATACTTCCCTAATGTGGCCCACTTTCTTGCACCAAAAGCACTGCGCGTTTCTGAACCTACATTGTTCTCTTGCATGTAACCTCTCACAGTTTTTACACGACTTCTTTCTTTGCACACTGTCACTGTCACTTCCACTGCCACTGGCTCTCTTGAACACTGGTTTGCCGCTGGGTCGGGGGTTACGCCTCCACTCACAGTGGTTGCCGCCTTTGTTGCGGTAACCTTTCCCGGCACTGTCACTATACTCACTGGAGTCACTGTCGGTCTCGTATTCTTTTGCCGTCTTTCCGCTGCGTACCGACCCACTGTTTCTGATGTGGTGCAAGTGCGATTCTGCTGCGATCTGGCGAGCTGTCTCACAAGTCATTTCGTACGTCTTACATAGGTTGTGTATTTCCTCTAATGAAGGGTTATCACTTTGTAAGGCTTGAAACCTAATTTTCTCTTCCGGTGTGTGTAGCACTACCATGTCCCTTATTAAAGTCTCCGCGTATGACACTTCCTTATCTGATGGCGGGCACTTGAACTGACAATGCCGCGCCAGCCCGGCTAGCTCTGTAATCCACTCACTGTGTGTTTGCCCCTCACTTTTTCTGCACTGAAAAAATTTGAACCTAGCTGCTACCACATGAGGCACTTTGTTGAAGTAATTGTTGAGCTTCTCTAGCATTTCTGCCCATTTGACACTCGATATTTCTCTCTCTGGGAACAGTTTTTTCACTAGGTTGGTCACCTTGTTACCTACGCAGCTCAAAAAGAACGCCTTTTTCATTTTTGCGTCTCCTACCTTGTAACACAGTAGGTGCTGCTCCAACCTGTGTATGTACTCGGCCCATTCCTCTGCGTCCGGCCGGAAACCAGGGAACTGTGGAGGGGAGCGGGCACTGACCGCCTCCAACAATGCCGCCATCTGCCTATCAGCCTGTTGTTGCTGCTGCTGCATCTGCTGTTGTTGTAGCTCGAGCTGCTTCTGCTGTTGTTGCATCTGTTGTTGCTGTTGCTGCTGCATCTGCTGTTGTTGCAACTCGAGCTGCTTCTGCTGTTGTTGTATCTGTGCTTCCGCCAGCTGCCGCTGCTGCTGCATCTGTTGTTGCTGTTGCTGCATCTGTTGCTGCATCAGCGTAATTAAAGTTGTTATTTGTTCGGACTCCATGTCGTTGTTTTCTCCTCGTCGCCAATTTGAAGTGTCCAAGTTCCAAACACAAAGGTTCAATAAACAATTTATTGCCAAAAACCAAGTACAAAGCTATAGTGCCGGATATCCTGAAGAATTGGTACAGAGACGAAGCCGTGTTGTCGTAAGTCCAGAAGATGTACCAATGTATGCCGAGTCCACCAAGTAACCAGAAAGAAGAGTCCGTTGTCGTAGCGCTGTTGTCGTAGTCTATCGCACTTCACCGTAACCACCACTTAAACACTGTCTCGACGCACTTTCACCGCTGCTCGCTCGCTCACTCACTGACTGCTGCCTCAGCTCCGCGTCGAGGTTTTATAGCCCCCCCGGGCCGCAGGCCCGCCGACTGGCTGTGTAAAAGGGGCGGGGACGGATCTCGCCCCGCTCGCTCAGGCGTGGCGGCCGCACTCAGCCGCGCACCGCTGGCCCGCGCTTGCTGCTGGCCGCTGCCGCCAGGGGCGGTAACGCCCCCCTGACGTGCTCCTGTGGCGGCACATTCAATCATGTGCGGCCGGCCACGACAACTTCCTTGGAGGGAGACTTTAAAAAGTTCTTTGGAGGTGGCAATAGGTGGTATTAATTAAATGAGTTAGCTAATTGAGAATCTCGCACAACGTATCTACGATTGGACTCAATTAAATCAAAATATATAACCTAACCACTCTGAAATTCAAATGCACTTGTCCCAATTTGTTAATTTCACGGTACTTCCATATCACCAAATTGTTTCTTTACATAAGCCATAAAGAACCGTACACCAAATAATTTGACCTTTCTATAAGAGACTTTTAGCACGGGTTAATCAGCGCCACTGCAATCAACTTACCAATGAAATAGTCACTTTTCGCAGAATTTTCTCGAAAATTCAGAACCCTTACAAATGTGGCTTCCAGTCTTCACCGTACGTCAGCCCAGTCTTAGTGGCTTTCATTATTCCTGCCGCTAAGCCCCATGGGTAATCCTCCGCCACCGCAACTGTCATCTCTTCCCAGGAAACCCACTAATAAGCTTCTCGTCTTAGCAGCCACGAAATTAAAAGGAAGAAAAATGGCAGCGCAGCAGCTACAGGGAACAAATGAGCGTTGCCGACCGCCAGCGGAGTTCCTCATTCGTTCTGGGATGAAGGCTACGCCCCCGCAGCGTCTGAGGTGACCGAGGGCATGGATATATACCTGAAGAAAGCTAGTTTTCTATGCGTTTATAGATAGATTTGGTCTGCTTAGGGTTTATCACCCGATTTCTAAAATGTAATACAATATAAACATTGTACATTAAAAACACACTAACATAAAAAACAACTACACTCAGTCCATTCTCTCTCTCCTCTCTCTTCTTCTCCCCCTCGCCCTCTCTCTTTCTCTATCTCCCTCTCCCTTTCCCTCCCCTTCTCTCCCTCTCTCTTTCTCTTCCTCTCTCTCCCCTCTCCCTCTTCTCTCACTACCTTCTCTTTCCCTTCTCTCCCTTCTCTGCCCCTCTCTCCATCTCTCTCTCTCTATCTCCCACTCTCTCCCTCTCCCCCTATCCCCTCTTTCTCCCTTCTCGCTCTTCTCTCTCCCTTCTCTCTGTCGTCTCTCTCTCTCCTTTCTCTTTCCCTTCTCTCTCCCTCTCTCCATCTCTCTCTATTCTCTCTCCTATCTATATTTCTATCAACCTAACCTATCTCTCTCTTTCTCTCTCTCTCTCTCTCAAACATCAACATCCATTTATTTTACCAATGCCTTGCATGAACCAACATATCTCATCAAGTGACGCCCAGAGTCATGGCCACCGCACTTTCTCGCCAACCTGCAATGACGTATCCCATGACAGTGGGTACGCTCCCGCATACTCAGGAACACGTGGATTCACACCCACACTCTTATTACTTCATACATGCTTTGAATGAAACATATTTTTGTTGATAATCACTATATACTTCAATTACAGTTGTTAATCCAATGATACTCGACAAACACTTAAAATATAATACATCTATATTTTCCATATTATTTTTTCCCTAAATGTATTTACACCTGCGCGGTCGATCCCATATGCTTGCGTAGGTAAATTCATCCAGCCGTTTATTGTATGATTATAAAGGAGAACATTACACTAACACGTGATAGACACACTAAACGATGTCTCTATCACCATGGATCAATATTCCGCCGCTGACGCGCTTTTTATATATAGGGGTTTGACGGGTTTCTGAAGTAAACGATTCAATTTTCGTGAGGGTTAGTGACTTAACCACGGTATACACGTCAGGGCGGTGGTCTAAAATGTTTCTGAAATATGATTAGAATTAAAAAGCAACACTTTCTACTTCAATTATATCATGTATTATAAATAAAACAATTCAAAATGAAAATAATAAAAACTAAACAATACTACTAACATACACTTAATTATACTTTAATACATAAAACTCCACTTCCATACCCTCCAATATTTGCCTGTAAATTTTCAATTTAGCAACTACAAAATAAACATCCAAAACTAAAATAATTTGTTATAATTGAAAAGAACACTACAAAATCCATGCCATTAAACTATTTCTAATGAATGCTCTTTGCCCTAAATGAATGCTCTAATATGAATGCTCTCCGTCTGTGAACTTTAATTTCTGTTCAATGCCTATTGATCTCGTTTAGTATACGGACAGTATATATTGTGCATATCCTGATGTCAAGTACAATACTCAGTCTACCAATGAATTACAAATAATTCGTTCTCTTTTATTTAATACACGGACCGTTTCCAGATGCAAGCAGCTTTCGTTTGTTGAAACTGCAGACTGCATCTTCCTCCAAACTATGTTGTAACTAACTCGGCAAAGTTTAAAAAGTTCAGAATGTTTTTACAATTCACGTCGCAGTTACATGATTTGTTATCAAAAAAGGATACAATCGTGACTCTAGCTGTACTTTGCCATCTTTTCTGATGGTGCCATTTGTTTAACATCAAATCGCAATTGTATTTGTAGCGGGTCGCATTTGTAATAACTCTGTCCCCACACAAATAGCCACTGAGTTCAATTACGAGCAAATTAAGATCACACCACCAATTATATTGAACTAAAAGCCCCCGGATTCCTAATATCTGCATTTCTAATTGAGACCACTCTCAGATGTTCAAAACCGGAATGATTGTTTAATTTTATTTTCTACCTATGACACCTGGCACTCGCCACTTACAGACTTTAGTTTTGTTGCATTATTAACTTCAGAAAAGCACACCTATAAGAATATACCTACAAGTAAACCTGTGTTTCATACGCCATGTTGTTGATCAGTTTCTAGGCTAACTATCGTTTCCTTCATCGCGAACATTAAAATTATTGAAATTCATTTACAATATAAGAACAAATACAAAATTTTAAATAAATAATACTTTAAAATACAAATAACTGAGTGACCTCTTACAATATATTTACAACAAAATATTGTTTATATTGAAAGAATTCATTGTTTTTTCTAAGACGGGGCAAAAATGGTTGTCGCAACTACCACAATCTTGTTGTCACGTGCTCAATCTGATGTATCACACAGTGTTTGGAAATAAGACTTTACCAATTTTTTCCTGTGCTCGCTAGCCTCAAGTATTTTTTCCAGTGATGTCTTTTAGTATTTTTTGTTGCCATTACCGTCAATTTCATATACTGTCTGTGAAGAAGACATTAGGTACCAATTTCTCAAGAGACATGCAACACTAATAAACATCAAACGCACAATAACAGGGCATACTTTCGGTGTGTCAATTTGAATTAACAAAATATATTCAAAGCCAATATCATAAAAATTATTTTTTAGTACTTTGCACATATCTTTAAGGAATTTTAAAAAAAACATGCTGGATTTCTGAAAGCTCAAATCTGTTTTCAATCAACTCAATAATGCATCTCTCTAGTTAGGCTATTTAGGGGAAAGTTTCATTAGAAAAACAATCAACGAAACAGTCGTTATATTTCATAGCTTTTGTATGGTGTCAATGTACCAGTGCAAGGAAACGGTGATCTGCTCATTTTAATTTTAATTCCCTATTGAAGCTAATGAAGATTTTTGGTAAATATTATGTTACTAGAAACACATGAAAATGGCATAATGAATTACATAAAATACATGCTGTTTTTTGTAACATCGCCATACCTTCGCCATAACATCGCCATACCCCCTACATTCAGGAGAATTGCATGTCCAGGACAATCATTCTTGTTGGAGAGTTGACGCTTCGTCGTAACAACTTCTCTCATCCGTCGCTACCTGGGACCCCGGAGATGCACGTGGCAGAAGCATCATCAGCGACTTATCGGGAAAGTTCTCCAAGCTTCTGTCTCAAAGTACAGCCGCCTTTCATCCCGGGGAACGCACGTCGCTTCAACTTCACTTCCATTTTCTCGCCAAGTTTAATTGGAAGCGGCGCGCCGGAGAGTCCTCTGCCTCGAACTCCCGACCCCCCGCGCCCCTCCCCGCCACCCACCCCGCCCCGGCGCATCCCGCCTCGCGGCGATGGGCTCCCTCTTCATTATCGAAGAATTAAGACGCGCTCGGCGCGGCGCGGAGCGGAGCGGCGCCCTGCAACGCGAGAGCGTTTTGTACGTCGCGCCGCCATTGTCTCCACGCTGGAAACTCGGACTCTTGTCGAATCGAGCAGATGAAGCACGGAATGGACGCTCCGTCAACTGGCAGCAGTATCCTTACTTCATATCAATTTCTTCTACACTCAGGCTCTGATCGGTAGTTTTCCGTGGTTTCTCCGATCAACCCCAGGCGAATGCCGGAGCAGTACCCTACCAAACGGGCGTAAATTAGTAGAGAGTAACATTTTTACGGTGCATAATGAGTGAGTTCGCTAGCCATAGGGCTGCTTGTGTGCCCCCCTGATAGGATGTGAGCCACCTGTCTGGTTAAATCGTGGGAGAATCGTGACTGTATGGATCTGCAGAGTCTGGGTTGACCAATCAAAGTTAGAATCTGGTGAAGACGGATATTACAGATTTAGGTAGTATAGTATGAGCGAGATCGTGTTATAATGTTTTTATTTATTAGGAGAAGCAATTTATGAGAGATTATTATCCCGTAAAATTGAATTGTACATGGCATATTTACTGTATGTTATCTGAATCCACTTATTGGTCTATATTGTTTTAAGCTATAAAACCTCTGTCAGATGCTAATTCATCAAAATAGTAGACAAATAATGTTGATCCAACAAAATTATTTCTTCTTGCAAACGCTTAAACTTTCTAGTAACCGACTAAATTAATACTGCAATGACTTTCAAACTGCAGGAAGGTGGCTAAGCTTGGAGCTTGGCATAAGGCGTGTGTAGGTTTCCCAGCATAATTTTCAATTTCGTACAGAAACGCAGCGATATGATACGGGGGTCTCCTTTATAATCATACAATATAAGAATTCTCCTCCAGACAGCGACAGAATTCGACATAGCTGAAATGCTAGTGTCGAAAATCCTGCCGCCGTGGGGAGTGGGAACCTAGAACCTCCCGATCAGAGGCGCTGCAGTGACATCAGTTGACGCACTGAGCTACCGCTCCCGGTACCCGCGAAGCCATATGACGAGATACGTAGTAGTTGCGTGAGAGCTATGAACAGGCAATATAATGAAGTCGCGCCTCGCAGTAGATAGCTAGAAGCCGAAGGGCGAGAAGCGTACAGCTACTTCTTGGCTATGAATTCACTATATATTAAATACGTTCATTGTTGTCGGAAGACGCGTGGTAGATGGCTAGAAGCCGGATAACGATTAGAAGCGTCGCGTCACGTGATTACTATGAATGCGCTAGATAGCGAAGTTGCGCACAGTTGTCTGAAGACGCGCTGTGAATGGCGAGAATCCAGTGGCGATTAAAAGCGGAAACGTGTTAAGAGAGGGTGGTAATATAGATTTCCGCAGGTACAGAAAGGAAAGCAATAACGTGTTGCGGACTTTGACTTGGAGTCAAAAGGTCGGAACGGGAAAAGTAGAATGGCAAAAGTGGAAAAGCATGGACTGCCGTTCGTAATGTTAACACTAATGGAGGCGATTCCGTTCGAGGACGGATGGTGTGTCTTTCACTGGTAAATGTCATTTCTTTTGTATTTTGAAGAACGTGGAAGACAACCGGAACACCTATGTCTCTTGTCTCTCACAAACTAGAAAGTTTTTTTTACAGACACCGCTTAATTTGACAATGAATCAACGCATGTATGCAGAAAGATACTCAGAAAAGCAAAAATGACTCTTGAACGAGAGTTGGAATACAGAAAACACTAAGAATGCATATCTATGGGATGTTTGTTTCTTAGAGGTAAAGATTTGGTAGATGTAATTGAGCACAGACAATTTGCTACGTGGAGCATTAATGTCCACTGATCATAAATGAGTTAAACATTTGAATTCTTCAATAAAAATGTTCGTTTGTATTGTTCATGTAGGGACGGACTGAGCTTTCTGCCGATAATCACCTCTTTGGTATCGTGGACGAATTAAACAAGGATTTCGATTATACAACAACAGAACTCGACACACTAATTCCTGCAACATCTACGCTTCTTTCTTCAACATATTCCTTACTGTGGTCAGTCTTGCAATGTTGTAGTATAATAGTAGGCGCTGGAATACTGGATAGAAAAAATGAGACGAGTAAGACGATGTAAGAGGTACGTTTCAAATTCACTTCCCTCTTCTCATCCACTCCCCCAGTGATGACTAGATTCCTCCACAGTCGGTTCAAAAGACGTTGAACTTTCGAAATTTCACAGGTTTGAATATATATATATATATATACCATGTTACATATGGCATTTTAAATTATTATATTTTAATATAATTCTATAAGAAGAAATACATAGAAAAACTTGGAGCCAAGTTATATAATATTTTGAAAATGACCTCCGGACTTTGTTGCACGACACCCGTACTGAAAGAAACGTTTTAAATTCGTAGGACCTAGAATTCCACCAGATTGACTGGAGATTATACGTTTTGAAAAAAAATGTGCATGTGTATGGAGTAGATGATCGTTAGATGGATGTACAAGTGGATGAATTTAAAAACATACTTTTTCGGTGTCAGAGAACTCCAAAATATGAATTTCCACCAAAATCTCCTTTTCAGATTTCTCTAAACACTACTTTAATAACTTTCTACAAGTAAAATTAAATGGAACAACTTATTTAATCAGCATCTGACATCTTTTAGGTATGCTCAGCAAGCTTCGGCATGTGCTTTCCCGTCACATGTCCCCAAAAAAGACTCTCCCCTCCCGTCATTTAGGGCAGGCTTTTAAGTGTCCTGACATTCTCTCTGCTTAAGAAACCCGACATTGCACTTTCCACCATTCTCAAAGTGATTTTCGTGCACCTCCATGATTCCGGCATCTGCATATCGCGGAGGAATCTCCGCCGGAAGGAACTTTTGTGTGGAGAGCAAAGCGGAGTTTTAAAAAGCCACTTTAAAAGCGAGATACTATTGGTGGTAGAAATGGAAACATTCACGATATCTTTATTGAAATCTCGGGCCGGCGTGATCCTCGAAACTCTGGTTTAACTTGCGAGGACTGTTTTCTAAGGAAGAAAACTAGTATTTCCTAAGGGGCGAAGCCCATCTTGTATCCGGTCCATGGAGAGACCGATAGAAAAAAGGTGTAAAAGTTGCCGAGGTCGATTCCCCACTTTCGTTTTGCAAGTTCTGCCAGTTCGTGTGAAAGGTTCTTTGATATCATTAAGGTAAACTTCAATAATTCTTCTTTTCACTTCCCAAGTGCACATTCTTTGATGGCGGTTTTGTCCGCGCAGACGATCAATATTACTAGCAATGTCAACTCACGTCCATGTTCATTGAGCGAGTGCTTTATGTTACGAAACTAATACAAATAGCCTTCAATTTTATCGGTTTAGATGTCTTCTACTCTTCTTCGCATCACTACAATTACAACATAGTACTGCCATTGAACGTAACGGCTCATTAACGTAGAAACGTTAAGAATATGACATAAATACTACTCGCGCAACTTTTCTTGAACGATGGATTGAAGAAATGTGGGTGGATGGGGGTATTAGTTACAAAGTCGGCCACTAGAGTATTTACAGTAATGCCAAACTCTGGGAAATCAAAGTCAAACCTGCTACGTGTGCTGCTAGGTCATCACTCTGGGTGGGCAACAGTAGGGACATTACATAGAAGTTTTAGGTGCCTCCCATGAAGGACCAGAACCTGCCTCAGCCATTTTATTATTTCAGATAATGGTAATAAAGCTGAACAGAAGTTCTCGAAAATGAAATCAATTAGCTTTGACTAGCTTCTGTTTCGCGCCATTGAAGTTTTAATGGTTGGAATGTGGTCATCAGTGCTCACTGCAAGCTTTTGCCTTCAACTGTTTATTGCTCAAGGAGGGGGAAGCTAGGTCATCGTTCAAGAAAAGTTGCGCGAGTAGTATTTGACGTGGCATAAGATTCTCGATATCATTCATGACATCTGAATGCGAACGTGAAAAAAAAGAACTGACAGATAAAATAAAACAAATGGCACCCATGTAAGAATGAGAGACGTTTATCCCAAACAGATGAAAATACAATACAATTAAATAAATTAATAATTCATTTTTCAACCAATAATAGATGTATGTCAGTAAAAAAGTTATAAAATGTTTCCTTGAAAGTAACTTACGGTAACGTGCATATGTTCCTGTTGTTTTGTGTTTTCAACTTGCAAAATCGTGAATATGTATTGATTGACTGATTTTTTCGTGTTTCCGAGCGCGTCAACTGTTTTGGTCATTAGTCCCGTTAGTATAGTGCATGTTTTTTTCTCGGGAGATGGCGGTGATCTTCCCCCGCTGGATGGCGAGATCCGGCGCCGACCTACCGTCGGCTACTGGTATTTCCCCTTAACCAGGACTCTCCCACCAGCGAGGCACCACCTCAGCCTCGACAAGCTCTAAGCTCCCAAACGGTCTCCCGGAATATGTGGTAGTGTAGTGCATGTTAGTGTAAGAGTATGTGTGTGTAAGGGAAGAGGAAGGACAGATCGCGCGCGGACCTTGGCCCGTTTGTTAGGGTACTGCTCCGGCATTCGCCTGGTGTTGATCTTGTAATAAATCCATAATATACACTGCGTAACACGATGTCGCTCGTTTTGAGTGCAGTACGATAGTGATTTTTTCCTCTCAATGATACCAACATTAATATGAATGTATCTCTTCCCAATTGTTCATTAAAGTCATCGTGAATGATCTTAATAAATTACCAGTTCGCAAACTTTTATGTTCACATTTTTTACGGTAATACTTTCATACAAATGAGATTTTGTATCCATTTTGATTTATGTTTCATTAAATGAACTGAAGAAAAACGCTTTCTGAAAAATGATATGACCTGATGCATATTTAACAAGATCACATTTTAAAATTCACAAGAATATGTTTCTCCTTGCTTTAACCTTTGTTTTTATAATACAAGCCTGACACACTCCTAATTAAAATAACGTAAAATATATTTTAATACCATACTATTTATTTAAATATGTCCATTACGGGGCAGTGAAAAAAGAAAAAAAATTCTGATATTATTCAACAAAAGTTCTCGCATTGTCGAAAGACAGAGTTCGTGCATTTCTCCTAGAGCCTCTCTGCTTTAACTCTCGAACTCGCCATCAAATTTAATTCAGAAAGTAATTCGATTTGCAGGGTCCCACTCGTCTCCGCCTCGCCAGTTTTTACTCCTTCGCGCCGCCTCTTTCGCCTCGCCGGGCGGTGTGATACGCTTCGCCAGAAACTTCCTGAACATTGCTCCGCGAGCCTCAGAGCACAGTCGCCCACGGTCAACGCGCCGGCAGCAAGTGCCGCCGCTGCTGTGGCTGCTTTTTTCTTTCGGCTTCACTTTTTACGTTGTTAAAACTCAATATTTCCTTGTTTCCCACCGGCAAAGGTGGCTCAGGGCATCAATGTCACTGCAGTACCTCTGACCGGGAGGTCCTGGGTTCGAGTCCCGACGGTGTGGCAGGGTTTTCGATATTAGCTTCATAGGACGAATTCAGTCGTTGCCTGGAGGAGAATTCTAGCGGCCGGCTGCTCTGATCGGTAGTCTCCCGTGGTTTCTCCGATCAATGCCAGGCGAATGCCGGAGCAGTACCCTACCAAACGGGCCACGGACCGCGTGCGATCTTTCCTTCCTCTTCCTTGTCCTATTCACACCCCTTACTTTCACATACTTACATGCACTACACTCTCACACTTTTGGGAGCTTAGAGATTCTTCCGGCTGGGGCGCTGCCACGCTGGTGGGAGATACCTGGTTGGGGAAAACCCTCGCAAGTCGACGTAGGTCGGCGCCGATTCTCTTCGTCCAGCGAGAGAAGATCACCGCCACTTCCCTCGATGAAAACATTACACTAACGGAACTATTGACCTTAGCAGTTAGCGAGCACGAAATCACTATTCTATCAATCTTCTTTCTAATATGCAAGTATCAATATTCACTGAATTAAAGAAATAATTGGTGTCATTTTGCACATTTCCCCAACATTTAAAAAATTATTTGATTTATTATATTTTCTTTGGATTTGCTCAAATTTTCTCCATCATCATCATGGCCCAGTGTAGTGTACTCGATTGCACAGCTCCCGTGATGGCAATCCACAGTCTCAGTAGTTGGTGGAACATTGTTCCGTCCGCCCAATCTGCGGTGGAGTTTAGTGGAGGCGACCAGAGCCCGGCCTGTATTCGCGTCCTCCTAGGGGATTCGGAGAGGCGCCATGCTCGGCGCCGGTGCCCGAGCACGCCGCAGGGCGAATGCCCAGCTCCATTACGTGCAGCGCCACCGCCAACGCCGCCACGTCGCGTTGCGTCGCGTCGCCGCGATAAACGCTCGATGGGGCAGCTAAATAACAGGCGAGGGCCGTGCTCGACTCCCGCCCGCCGGGCAACGATCCCGGCGAGCGCCGGCGCCCACCGGCCAAGCGCAAGCCTAAAGGCCGCTCCACAATAGTCCGCGAACGGGAACGGGGACGTGAAGGCGAGGACGGGAACGGGAGATACGTGCGCTTCACAATAAACGCCAACGGGAAGAGGCAAAAGCGCTATGAATCAGTAGCGGCTAAAACGAGAACTTTAAGAAACAGTTGTCGAAATCATAGCACTTCTAGCTATGCTACTGTTACTCTTTGTATTGTCATCTGTCTGATGTGTTTGCGTGAGCTGCTATGAATAAAAATTACTTTAACGAAAGAATATTAATTAGAAGAATATAACTATAAGTACAAAGAATGTCAAA
Organism: Teleogryllus occipitalis; assembly: GCA_011170035.1. Taxonomy (NCBI): domain Eukaryota; kingdom Metazoa; phylum Arthropoda; class Insecta; order Orthoptera; family Gryllidae; genus Teleogryllus; species Teleogryllus occipitalis. The sequence goes on from BLKR01010115.1 coordinate 14,000, forward strand.
ACTACTACGAACTTACGGAAAAAACAACTACGAGAAATTAAAATTTTGTTAGTAAACAAACAGCTCCAATGTACTTTAACGAAACAAAAAAGATGTGGGAAATTTTAATTCCAAGTATTAATATGAAAAGAAAAACAATTATACTATAATTACTAAAAATAACTAAAACAACTCAACAATGACTAACAAAACCCGCCTCAAGCCCTAACCTCGCAAATCCACGCTCTAACTTCAATATCGCCCTACACTCTCAATTCCGCTTCAGACCAGTGTCGCCTGTCGCGCGCAGTTCGTGCGCTCGATCAGCTGGAAAGCTTCGCCGCCATTTGCTGCAGTTTTATTGGTCGAGAGGCTTCGCGTTCCCGTTATAATTGTTGACTATCCTTCCCGTTCCCGTTCCCGTCAAGCTTGGCCCGTCGTGTTGTGAACGCCTGCCTGAGATTCCCATCTTTTAACTTGCTTTACGTTCCCGTTCGCGTTCGCGTTCGCGTTCCCGGGCTATTGTGGAGCGGCCTTAACGGGGCCCCGCACACTGGTTGAATCAGGCCGAAACTCCTGGCCCTAATGGCAAAATTCAAAGTCCGCGTTCGGAATTCTGACTTAGCAAATTTCGTTCGGATGACATTACAGCACACTACTTCAGCTCCAGACAGTTTCTTCAATCGTTTTTGTCTTCCTCACAGTCTCTTGACGTTACTATTGATCGAAACACGAATTCATTGGTTATTGTAAACGATATTTGTGAAATTTAAAAACATGTTTAAAATTTTGTGGATTCTTTTTGTATTTTCGAATAGAAGACACTTTTGACTATAAGTTAGGTATATTTTTAAGGAAAACTGTCAAATAATTTTATGTATAACACGGCTGAATCCTAAAGTATAGAGCGTAATAATGTTAGTATATTTTGGATTATATTGTTTGTCCTGCGTGTTCCTGATTCAATCATTTTTTTTATTTATCATGTAGAATGCCCTTAATCAGAATAACACATTTAGCTGCATATATCTGCACCTTTTTGTTTTATAACCTCTTTACTGCAATGCTACATAGTTAGATTTAACACTAGATTCCCGGAATTGCCTTCTGCGCCACAGGGAATTATTTTCTCTATACATTTTTTCCATTTATCCTTCTTAGAATTCCTTTCAATAAGAAAATTACTGAAATAATTTTTTGGAATGATAGCAATATTAACCCGCGACCGCGAGAACTATTGTATCCATATTTCTACATACATCATTATTTTTATGAGTCAGTTTGCCATTTCCAAACCGTCATTTTGAATTTTGAAATTTCATTATGATATTTGGAATCAGTGTTCTCCAGAACCCCATATGTATATTTTTTTATGCATTTTTGTTTGTTTTTAAATGAGTAGATCCGCCATTTTGAATTTTGAAACCTATTTATGACATTCAAATTCGGCGACCTCAAAAACCCATTGATATCCATTTTTACGCAAATCCACTCGCATTTGCAATTATGACCAGGTTTTAGGCCCGATTGAACCAGTTGCGCCGCGAGAGCAGGCCCCGTGCCCGAGCACGACACAGCGGCGCTCCTGCGAGATGCAACTGCGAGAGGCAACTGCCGTGGACTGTGGATGCAAATATACTACGTGGACTTGTCTATGTGTGTATGGCAGAGAGAAAGAGAGAAGAGAGATAAGCGATAGAAGAGAGGAAAGAGAGAAGAGAGATACGAGAGGAGTGAGACAAGAGAGAACGCGTTACAAAACGAAAAGATCCAATAACAAGGAAGTGAATAATAGAAGAAGGAATACATGTAACTAGAGAACTAGTATCAGGAAAATAACAAGGAGAATATTTGGTCTACCATATCGGCACTAGTTTTCCATCAAACGGAACTTGAAATAGAAATATTTTACCTATTTAAAAAAGTTTGCATTCTGATTTGTTTCTTCGTACGACACATACTTGCATTCATAATGCAAATTCTAAAAGATTAAGTTTCACCATAATTATTATTATTATTATTATTATTATTATTATTATTACCATTATTATTATCATTACGGTTAATTTACCCATGATATTAAACATTTTTAAGCGAATACAAATATTGACAATTTATTGAATTATCAAACGTAAGCAACGGATAAAATCTGTGTGTGACGTACTGTGGCGAGAAGTGATTTACATGCACATTTACCCAAGACCCTATACGTTACGCGTTTCTGGATTTAGAGCGTCTTTCCAAGTGTAGTTGTTTAGGCTAAAAATCATTCTGACACGAAACTAATAATGCTTTTGCAGTCTATATACCATTTTCTGCTAACATTGTAATTGGAGGGGGAAAAATAAATTAAAAATAATTTTCCATTTCTTGAAAATTTTAAATTATTGAACAAGAGAGTTTTAAAAGGTTTATTGTTGTTTTTATTGATATTATTGCAATTTTAAATTGTTGGTACAAAAGAGAAAATGACGTCAGATCTAATCTTTCTCCGATGACTTTTGTTGAAGTGAAATTTAAAGTAATAAAAACGGCAAAAAATAAGGGCAAGAGAAACCTGGCAGGCGGACGAAAGGCAGCATGCGCAAGACAAGGAATGAGAAAAAGGATGGACCTGTCGGCGCCCTCTCTGCCATGAACAAGCTTTTTGAAAGAGCACCGGCTGTGCGAGGGGCTGGGAAGCTGCAGGTGGGCCTGGCCACAGATTTCAGGCATCTCTTTTCCCCGTCAGCTACGAAGCAAGGTGACATGGCGGTCCATCATTGGAACGGGCAATTGAAGTGAAACGAATCAATTTTTCTGAATATTCCGTCTTGCTTGAAAGGGAAAGAATTGCAAATACATTATGTACTCCTTCGTATGTGTTAAATTGATTGATTGATTTTTTCGTGTTTCCGGGCGCGTCAACTACTTTGGTCATTAGTCCCGTTAGTGTAGTGCATGTTTTTTCTTGGGAGATGGCGATGATCTTCCCACGCTGGATGGCGAGATCCGGCGCCAACCTACCGTCGGCTAGCGGAGTTTCCCCCAAACAGGACTCTCCCACCAGCGGGGCACCGCCCCAGCCGGGACAAGCTCTAAGCTCCCGAGCGGTCTCCCGGAATATGTGGTAGTGTAGTACATGCTAGTGTAAGTGTGTGTGTAGGGGAGAGGATAGGACAAGGAAGAGGAAGGAAAGATCGCGTGCAGTCCGTGGCCCGTTTGGTAGGATACTGCTCCAGCATTCGCCTGGTGTTGATCGGAAAACCACGGAAAACTACCGACCAGAGCAGCCGGCCGCTAGAATTCTCCTCCAGGCAGTGACTGAATTCGACCTAGCTGAAAAGTTAGTGTCGAAAATCCTGCCGCCGTCGGGACTCGAACATAGAACCTCCCGGTCAGAGGTGCTGCAGTGACATCAGTTGATGCACTCCCGGTCGTATGTGTTAAATACGAACAAGACTTTCAGATTAATTGCTCTTATTCACAATGTCCAGCTTCATGAAAACAACAAAGAAAAAATAACCAAGAATTTCGTCTCCACCGATATGAAAATAGAAGATGCCGATGTCTCGCCGAGTCGTAGGCGCGAAATGATGTTCCGTGACTGAAAGCCGAGTTACTGTATTGCTGTTAACTCACGTTCACTATGCTGACGTACTAATACACTGCTGTTCTACCACCTGATATTCTCATCACACACCGAGATTCGCACTCACACTCACCTGTTCCTTTTTTTCTTTTCTTATCATTTTTCAGTTTTTCCCTCTCCAGTAACCCTGGAGAGGCGGGAATTTATTCATGATTAGGGGTACAAGTTCACTGCAGCCGGTTACGTTTGTGCAACTATGAAAGTGATTGTCTAAAACTACCTAATACTATCAACAAACGCCTCTTTGTGGATTCTTAGTTCGTACATTGGGTTTATAAGTCATTTTCAAATGATAAAGTTCTTGGAATTGTTCACATGCCATCTTTTTCTTTTAAATGGCAATCACGCTCTCAATCATTCTTAAATTGTATTATTACAATTATTATAGGACTCACCTGCTTCTCTTCGGCCGGAGACTTTTAAAGCCGTATTTATAAACCTCTTCCAGAGGCCTGCTAGGCCTAGCACGCTGCCAGGGTTCGATTTTGCGATTTATGAACGGCCCCCAGCCAATGGCAGTCGCTCCTTCACCTCCCAGCAAGCTCCCAGATGGCAGGCTACTAAGAGCTCTGCTGGTAGGGCTTCATAAATACGACCCTTATACTCTTCGGTGTTTCCTCATTGCTGAGCCGCGGAGCGTCGCGGTGAGTGTAGTGCAGTGACGCAGCGATGAAGGCGCCCGTTGACTGCGGGCTCCCGCTGGCATCTCTCTTGGATTCTTGGCTGTCTGGGATTAGCCGCGTCATGGTCGATGGAGCTGACGTTTCGGCCATCTTGTTGTGACCTTTTTCAGAGCTATACTGCTGAAGAAGGCCACAACAAGATGGCCGAAACGTCAGCTCCATCGACCATGACGCGGCTAATCCCGGACAGCCAAGAATTCAATGACTCCGGCCGCGGAAGCCTACGGCTCTACATCTCCTAGACAGTGACAGGCGGCTGAGGACCCCGCCGTACAACAGCGCTGTCGCTGCGGCTGATGGCGCGGCAGTTCAAACGCCTTGGACGAACATTACAGTTTGTATCGTACAAATATTTGAACGTAAAAGGCCACGCTGGCGGAAAAGATGTCAGTGTTTGGAATGAAATAAGCACATTTACCTCAAAATATATAAATTTTCATGGCAGATTATAACATCCCCTACGTCTTCATTATACATAGAGGAGGTTACCTTGCTCTGCAGATGGTAAAAAAATTGAGAATTTGTTTTACTTTCTAGTATACGTACGTATATTCCAAGTAAAACACGTATAATAGAGGAAGTTATGAAATGTGACGAAAAGTGTCGTTTATCAGACAGAAATTGTTTTTATAACAGCTGTATTTTCTATCTGTTCAATCTACTGATTTTACAGATATTTGCATGACTTAACACTAGAAGTGGGTTAGGGGATAGGCAGTTCATTTATTCGAAGCTCCCTCTTACTTTGTTTCTTTTCTCTTAATTTAGTGTTCTGATTTTTTTTTAATTTATTTTGAATTTGTGACATTCTATTACTTCATGTTGTTTCTATGTTTGTTAATTCTTTATATTTAATTTTCATTATTATTGAAGCGTTTAAGGTAGGTGTAAGTTATCCTAGGGGTATCTTGCAATAATTTTTATATCTTCTGCTGGACGTCCTAGAGTAAAGTTTTCCGCTTCTGGTAGTTGCTAAAAAAACCTTTACTGATAGTCTTCTAATGTAAGTATTTACATTTTTTAAAATTCGTTTCTAATTTGTAACGTGGTGCTTTAATTATGCGTCTTAAAAATTTATTTTGAACTACTTGGATTTTCTGTAAGTTAGTTTTTGTGACTTCACCCCAGACAGGCCAAGCATAAGTAAGAATTGGAAATGGATTTGAATAAAGCTACTCCGCATTCTTTGCTTAGTCTAGAGTTATTTATAGGTGAATATAGTTTTTCACGTATGTTTTATTGACTATTTCTTTAATATAATATTTCCACTTTAGTTTTTGGTCTAGATGTACTCCTTGATATCTCACTGGTTAATCTATTTTTATCCATTTTAAATTTACATTTTTCATTATTAGTGGGCTGGGCATTTTAGGTCTTCTTAGCGTAAATATCTTGGATTGTGATTTAGTAGTATTTATTTTTATTTGCTATTTTGAGCACCAATTTATAAATGAATCTAATGATTTTTGTAAAACTACATTCATCCACACCTTTGTTGTGAACAGCACTGTGACAGCAAAACATGCTATTTCTGTTCTTTCAATCTGAGGATCTGGAACATAAATGTTGAAGAGGGTTGGCGAGAGCGGTGTTCCTTGTGGTACTCCTGCTTGAGTGATTTTTTGACCTGATATGGTATTATTCACTTTCACTGTGAAGGAATGCTTTTGTAGGAAATACTTAATTTCATGTAGAAAAATGGGGGCCAAATTTCCCATTTTATATAGTAGCCCTGCACGCCAAATTTTATGAAAGGCCTTTTCTACATTACGGAAAATAGCAAACGTGTGTTAGTGCTGGTGAAATGTGTTTGCTATATTTTCAGTTAGTGTTATAAGCTAATGAATGGTAATATTCGCTAAATCCAAATTGTTATTTTGGAATTATATTGTTTTATTTTAGGAAACTATTTAACGTTTTATGAATTAATTTTCCAAACACTTTCTCTATTAGGTAGTAAACTTATTGGACTATTATTTGAGAACAAACTGTGGTACTTAACAAGTTTGCTTCTTGGTATTATTATGGCTCGTTTCCATATATCCGGAAAGTAATTAAATCTTAGAGCTGCATTATATATCGCTGTACGTTCTGCTATTGTTGTACGCGGGAGTTCCTTCAGAATCTGCGTGGTTATTTGACCATTGTCTGCTGATTTTTTTAGTTTTAATTTAAAGATTATTTTATGTGATTCAGATGGAGTTATGAATTTTATTTTTTGAGGGACTATTGTGAATGGAAGAAATAAAAACTTTCATGTTTATTTGGGGGTAAATGTCGTTTCGAAATTAGTGGCTAAGGCAGACGCTCTTTGTTTATTCGATAGAGCTGTTAGATTATTTGTTGTTTTTAAGGTAGTTTATTACATTCTTTAGTTATTTTTTTAATTGTGCTCCATAGGTGAGTAAATCCTTTTCGTATTTGAGCAATTAAATTTTGGAACCCATTAAATCTATGTTTGTCTATGTTTCTTTTTATTTTTCATTTAGTTTCATTTGATTTGCGTTTTATATATGGGTCTCGCGTTTACAAATAAACTCGTTTCGTGGCTCCCTCATGCCGCAAAAGAGCATTATTAACATTTTTCTTAAAATTTTGAGAGTACTTTTAATGAAGCCTTTGGGACATTTTAACATTTTCTTAAAAAAAGGTTCCAAATTTTTCTTTAATTTTTTCGTAAGAAGAGAGTGAAATAACTTATACAGATTGCATAAGTTCAAATTTGACTATTAGTTCTAGATTTTCTAAAGTTACGAAAGTTCGGAATTTTTTCGACGTCATCCTACAAGGACGATATTGAGAGTAGGGATTTGTTCAAAGCATGAAATATCAGCAAGAGCGAAGTGCATGTCGCCACATGCCACTTGTGTGCATGCGCACACAAGCAGCCGCCACCAATCGGCAGTCACCAATAATAAATGAGAAAGTAGAATAGTAAATGAAGAGATGGCTTCGAAAAAAATTATTAAAAAGAGAGAAATAAGTCATAGAAATACGAAATATTCGTAAATGAAAGTAGCTTAAAAATTATGTTATAAGGCTTTTGAGTAGCTGGTGAGTTGCACTTTTAGAAATCTGCGAAGAATTTAGTCTCTTTTTTTAAGGGGAAGCGAAACATGAACAGGAATACACACAATGTCACTTCGAGTAATATTGAGAATGTTTATTACATAAATGCATAGTTTGTATTACACTCGTGTATGTATCGCAAAAAATTGACTTTACATTACACAAAAATTTACAAGCCCGACGTAAAGGGGAGAAACACATCAGTATGATCATTTTACATCAGTATTATCGGGAGAGAGGCAAGAGTCTGTGTAAAAATGTGTAATCGATTGTGAAAATATCTAAATTGGCAGGAAACCCGAATATACCAAAAAGGCAGGACTACCAATTTTTTTTTTTTTTGAAAAAGTATATTTTTGCGATTAGTAGTCTACCTTGTATATTATACATAATTTCACGTAAACTTCGAATACATTTTCACTTGAATTGAGCAAAGGATCTTCCAGTGCAGGAGCAGCTGAAAGAGAGAGGCTCATGCAGTGGGGCATCTGGGGCCGCCAGGTGGCGCAAAAGCCGAGCAAGCGCGGCGCCTGCCTCGGAGCAGCGCAGCCGGGACCTCTGCCCGCCGCCCCCCCCCCCCCCCCCCCCCCCCCCCCCCCCCCCCCCCCCCCCCCCCCCCCCCCCCCCCCCCCCCCCCCCCCCCCGCCCCCGCCGCCCCCGCCGCCGCCCGCCGCCCCCGCCGCCCCCGCCGCCCCCGCCGCCCCCCGCCCCGCCGCCGCCCCGCCCGCCGCCCCGCCGCCCCCGCCGCCCCCGCCGCCCCCGCCGCCCCCGCCGCCCCCGCCGCCCCCGCCGCCCCCGCCGCCCCCGCCGCCCCTGCCGCCCCCGCCGCCCCCGCCGCCCCCGCCGCCCCCGCCGCCCCCGCCGCCCCCGCCGCCCCCGCCGCCCCCGCCGCCCCCGCCGCCCCCGCCGCCCCCGCCGCCCCCGCCGCCCCCGCCGCCCCCGCCGCCCCCGCCGCCCCCGCCGCCCCCGCCGCCCCCGCCGCCCCCGCCGCCCCCGCCGCCCGCGCGCGAGACAGCCGCGAAATCCGCCGTCGCCTGATCAGATTGCGCGGATCAAAGGGGAAGCTGGATCTTCCTCGCACTCGGCCTCCCCGCTGCCCGGCCCCGCCCCTCCCCTCCCCCGCCCCCCGTCGCGCCTGAGAAAGGAAAACATTTACCGCCGGAGGGTGCCGCGACGCAGCGCCGGCGGAGGGGCGGGCTGCTAGGAGAAAGAGGGGTCGCTGTAGCATAAAACTGGAAGAAATACGCTTGGGAGGAGAGAGCAGACGCGAAAAGGCAGTAAAGATGAAGGGGAGGAAGCGATCGAATCAGGTCTGAGTGAGAAAAAGAATTGGATATCGACAATACAGATTCATAAATATGACTGAATTCATTTCATAAGCCTTCTCGGCCATCTGTAAGCTATAAATTATGAATGGGACAGAGTCTGTTATAAATGACTACCTTGAAATGTAGAAAGCAGAATTGAGATATTTTCTCTTATTTAGGTGATGTGATGAACAATCTCTTATCGATAAAAAAATTCTTAGCATGAACAAAGTCTTTGTATATCATAATATAGTGATCGGTATAAATTATTCACATACTTACGGACGTCACATAATTCCTCCTTAATTAGAGAAATATGCAAAGAATTATTCAGTGGAAGTGAACACAGGAACATAGGAAGTGAGTAAGGGAAAGAGCAACGAGAATGAGAGTAATATAGAAACCACGAGTATTAAGTCCACAAGGTAAAGAAAGAAAGAAAGAAAGAGAAAGTATTCTACAATTAAAATAATTTGACTTAGCCAAAAAAAATCTTAATGAATGTCTTAGACCCCTTAAATAAATTAAGAAAAAATAATCTAAAATAATTATAATTGAACAACTACAACCTGTTAGAACTACTTACAAAACTATCGAAATAGTTTCATTGGTTTTTTACTTGAAGCTACTGTTAGGGAGCGGATCAAAAGGAAGTCGGAAAATGGAAGAGAACTATTCCACGTCAATTGAAAGTTGTTCGTTTCTGATATACAATATTGGAATTTGTGTAAGGACAAAGACTTAATTGAAAGAAGTAAAACTAAAGCTAAAAGTTAAAACATTTAAATCTGGCGCTAACAATAGCAATGATGGTTATGATGCTCAAATGACAGCTAATGGTATGACAATGGCGAAAATGGTAAGGTACAATCGCGACGAAAGAGGAAAAGATATGAGGAAAATGATGTAGAAAGGAGCCCTCAGAAGAAATCATGCGGAGAGCGTTCATAATAACGTTTGCCCATGTGTTCATGTCTCTTCTGTGGGAGGCGCGGCGATTGGCGCATAGTGTAGAGCGTCTTGCGCAGCAGGGGCAACGAGGCAGCAAGGGGCGGCAGGGGGCGGCAGGGTGGGCGGCGGCGGCGGGGGCGGCGGGGGCGGCGGGGGCGGCGGGGCGGCGGGGGCGGCGGGGGCGGCGGGGGCGGCGGGGGCGGCGGGGGCGGCGGGGGCGGCGGGGGCGGCGGGGGCGGCGGGGGCGGCGGGGGCGGCGGGGGCGGCGGGGGCGGCGGGGCGGGGGGGCGGCGGGGGCGGCGGGGGCGGCGGGGGCGGCGGCGGCGGCGGGGGCGGCGGGGGCGGCGGGGGCGGTGGGGGCGGCGGGGGCGGCGGGGGCGGCGGGGGCGGCGGGGGCGGTGGGGGGCGGGGGCGGGGCGCCGCGCCGGCCGGCCATCAACGGCAGCTGGGCCGCGTCGCGTCGGAGTGTTGACCGACGCATAGCGACGCCTCTTCCTCCGTGTTTGGCCACGTGGCAAGCTTCCCCCGCCCGCACCGCGCCGCGCCGCTGCCGGTACATGCCTCCTCCGCCGCCCTTCGATGCATATTTCACGACGTTTACACTCGATTCCTCCTCCCGATCCACTCGCCCCCCTCCCCCGCCCCTTCCCCTGTGCAGATGGCGGATGCTGCGCCGCCACGCGCGCCACTGCTTGAACGCCCGGAGGGGAACGTCCGTGACGTTTTGGTTGTCACACACAACTTAAAGTCCAACTAAACAATGTTTATTTACCACAAACAACTTGTGTTTAATACCTAGGATTCCATATGGACCAAAGTTTAACATGGAGGAATCATATAACTGTAAAAAGGAAAGAAGGACAAATCAATTTCTCTCAAATATCATGGCTAACCAATCGCCACTCAAGTCTGTCTTTGAACAAGGTACTTCTCTACAAGGCAATTATCAGGCCAATTTGGAGCTACGGTCTTCAACTTTGGGGATCAGCTAGCAAATCCAACAAAAAAATGTCAGAAGGTTCGAGTCAAAATGTATTCGAAGGTTAGCCAATGCACCTTGGTACGTAAAAAATGACACTCTACGGGACCTACATATACCTACGATTTATGAAGAAATCACCCAGAGTAGCACTACGTACCAAAAACGGCTAAACAGTCATCCACATCCATCAGCCATTAACTTACCGGACAATGGTAAAGAAGTACAACGAATTCAAAAGCATCATATTCTAGATTTACTCTTCCGGTTCAAACGGTACACGTAATAATTACTAATTACAGTTCTTAAATGATATCTTGTATTTATCGCATTTACTGAACGTTTGAATAAAAACAGATTATAAATAATCAGAAAGAGAATAAAAAACACACAACTTGAGATAATCAGATTCTACCTTTCAAAATAAACCGATGTGTGCAATTCTCATTACCTACATAATTGGAGTATGTCAGGGCAGAGCAAATTCGAATGTAATGCATTGTACGGTTAAAAGTCCCTATTCCCATTAATACCTGGATTCTTCTCAAATTAGGTACTCTTTAACAGAAGCTCAGTCGACGGCGTTTATATAATTTACAAGTTGTGTTCGCTATAAGAACCTACTACATTCATGTTTCAGTGATTCATTGGATAACATTAAGAATATTGATTAACGGTTAAAAATGAAAATAAGGTCAGGTATTTCTATGTTTATCTTTTTCCTCATGCTTATTCCCTGCACTGTTCAAAACTTAGTACTTTAAGAGAGAACATTTACTTTATTATTTATTTATATCTTACTAACCTTACCCAATCTTTTTCATAGGCTTCATTTCTATTTTCTATTTGAACAAATGCAAATTATAGTGATATTCCTTTTGGCAATTTCCTGATTCTTAATTTTCTATTATAATGAAAAGCTTGAAATAAAGACAAAATTCACTAATAATCTTTATTCACACTTTCTATATCTTGACGCAAATCGAAAATATTTTATCCAAAAGATACACATGATTTCTCTATGAAGTCGACATTAATTTTTTTTCGAATGCAATATCTACAGCTTTATAGCGATATAACTGTGTCCATCACAAAATGAGCCAAACCGACTCCTCCATGCCCTTCTGGCTGCCTCAGTTATCAATGGACTCTTTCTCTTTAAGATCGTTGGGTGCTTCGAAAGCCAGTCTTTGAAATAAATATTGCTCCTCACTTTTTGTATCAGAAGGAAGAGATCGTTTTTCGAAATGAAAAAATTATGGACGTAAGAAAATAACGATTACGTCATTCTTTACCGATAAGTAAAAATGTTATCCTTCGAATACAAATAAAAATTTGCAAATTTCTTTTCTCAATGTTTCTTCATCACTGTGACTAAAGCGTTAAAGTTAGCAGATATCCCTAAAAAATCAGTTCATCCCTTTCATGAATATCAATCTTTAAGTATTTAAATAATTTGCTAATATGGCTTTCATTGGGAACGTTAATGATCGACTAAGTAGAATGTGAATACAAGAAATAGGGGGATATGAACTAAAACATCCCGAAAATTATTTTCAATATTGGAACCACTTTTGGCATGTATGGTAATAAAATCCAAGAAATTAGCCAGAATGAAATAACAAATTAACGTTTTCTTCTGTATTCTCAGTTTTCTTATATGGAAGTGTTTTTTGGTCCCCTTTAAACGTTTTTATCTTTTCTTCTGCAATTCAAAACAATTCGATCTTTTTAAATTATAATTACCGGAAAGTAGAACAAATTCATTAAAAATATGAAACTTCGAAGACGTTTTTCTTGATGAAATATACTTATCTGCATACTTTTATCGTTATATTGTAATGGCAACCAATTACTTCATTGACTTAGTTTGGTGAATACGAGCGAAAAGGGAAAAAATAGATTTACAGAGCTTTATTAATACTATATTTCAGAGTTAATTATCACTGAGATGTCATGTTTGCCGAGAACTTTATTACGAGATCTTTGTTCTTTAGATGTTAAAATCCTCTTCTTAATAAACAAAGAGCATAACCTCCGGCCGCTTATGTTTCCCTCTACTTCCATTATTTTCTTTTCTGCATTCTCTGCTTCTTAGATTGCTTTTCCTTTCCTTTTCCTCTCTTTTCACTTTACCCCTTATTCTTGCACGGCACTCTGACGACTCACGAAGCTTCTCCTCTGCCTCTCTATTGGAAGGCGACGTCACTTTGATGAAAATACAGCCAATCTCGTCGAACGTAATTGTAGGGCTTCGCCGACGGACGATATGCTCCTAGGATTCGCACACTTGACTCATGGTCTTATTTCTCCAACGAGAAATATGCGTGAGTCCTTTCTAAGTAAGAAGATCAGGTTATTTGTAAGAGGGTAGCTAAACTGAATAGATAAAGAATGATTGAAGGACAACTCACAAGAAGATTATGAGATTTTTATGTTGAATTAGAATACATTTTAACGCTTTATTGTGATAAAATTAAAACTATGAAGTTAAGTTTGAAGTCCATAAAAGTTTATAACTAGTATTTATAGAACAGTACATAAAAATTAGTGTATATTCATCTCTTGAGATGTCACGTCATGCCCATTTATTTGGAATACTACAATTCAACGTACCGTAACGTAAAGAATAATTCTAAGATTGGGTTTACATTAACTTTTTTCCTACTAATATGCAGACTCAATTATTTGCTTCGGAATATATTATAAGAGTTCTTGGAAATAAACACTTTCATAAACTATTTACAAATACATTCATTCCCTCTCTTTGACTCTCATAGCCATGCTTCCTTTTGATCCTTTCTTATAAAATATCCTTAAGTCTACATAAAACATAACTTGATCTCACTACATTAAAATCATCTTAAAAGTTTCTAGACTTCCTGTGGTTTCCTCAGCAAGCTTGACTGACGACATGCGGTAATCACTTTCAACCTTCGTGGCTCCACGCCATCTCGTTACTGGAACTCGTTCTGATTTCTACTTTAATTCTGAATTCTAATAAAATTCAAAATTCCCGTCTCTTAAAAGTCCGATACCCAATTTCTAACAAATCGCGTACTCACTTTCCACTTCCTATTATTCCTCTTATAGTGAATCTTTTTTTTCGTAGTCCAATATATCTTTGTACTATATTTTTTGGCGCTGCTCTAGTTACAAGGTCCCGCACTTTCCCTATGTATAATTAACAACGATGTTACTTGATCCATACCTGAAATTCGAAAAAGCTTTTTTGTGGTCTATTTGCCGGGTCCCTCAGTTCGTTCTTTCCTTATTTTCCATTGTTCCCTATGCCACCTGTATTACCAAAAGTGTCTATAAGTGGCTTTGTCTGGTCAAATTATAACACGTCCATTTCGTATAATTCTTCCTTGATTTTCAGTTCTTAGGTGTGTAACAGGTTGACGTCACTGGGTGCCCAATCTGGACTGCAGTGTGAATGGTCCAACTCCTTCAAGCCATAGACCATCACAACATTCTTTGCAATTTTAGAAGTAAGCACTGGTGCGTTGTGAAAAAGCTTAATACCTTGAGATTTCACGCACAGCATCCAACTCAAGTACCTCTCTCCACGAAACTGAATGAGATGTCAGCTGCAAACTTATAGCATTACAAGAGTTAAAGATAAAGATTATAAGCTGCTTAGAAAATTTTCTCATTGATGGCGATATCTTGGTCAGGTCGGAAACTTACGGAACCGCCTATGTATCACGAACATTTTGATGCTAAAACAACTGTAACTTTCTCGTGTAGCCACCCCCTTCCTGCACTCACACCCCTGTCGGAAAACACTCCTTCTGCCGCTTGGTAGCTACAATTGCTACTCCTGCAGGCAGTTTTGCATTAAACAAACCTCCATTTGAGAACTTGCAGTTTACCGACACCAACTGTAATAGGAGTTCTCCCCCTCGGAATAAACATTCCGCTTCACTACTCACATCCCTTGCAAATTATTCGTCGCACATTTTGTAAAAACAGGTTGAATTAATGCACCCTCTAGCATACGAATGCGAGCGCAGCTGCCGCAGGAAACTCAAAGGAAAAAGTGTTTCCTTGCAGGAATGGGTCGCTGGCTTGTTTAAGGATGATGAAAGTAGGAGTCGCAGCTAACAGTTGCCTTAAAAGGTGTATCCGAAAATCAATCAAAAATGTATGACTAAATTCTGCGGAAGTGTTAAGTAGAGAACATTAAACTTGTTTTACTTGACATATTTCTCATGAATAAAATAAGATTTTTTTATTATTAATTAACATGATTTTACATTTCAGTGAACCCTATAAAATTTAATTTCTTCAACAGAAATACTACTGTAACTTACGAAAGAAAAACTCAGTTTTCTCAAAGTTTGTCCAGAGCGAACTTAACATGAGGTGTTATAACATTAGCATTATGAGACGGAAATTTTATCCGTAAAAATATAATGTTGGTTTAGATTTGTTACATGTAGTTACAAATATATATTTGAAAAAACTGAATATACTGATGAAAGAATTAAAAAGAAATATGATAACATGCCAAATATTGGC
Organism: Teleogryllus occipitalis; assembly: GCA_011170035.1. Taxonomy (NCBI): domain Eukaryota; kingdom Metazoa; phylum Arthropoda; class Insecta; order Orthoptera; family Gryllidae; genus Teleogryllus; species Teleogryllus occipitalis. The sequence goes on from BLKR01010115.1 coordinate 29,126, forward strand.
CTATAGGAATCATGCTGTTGTAAGTTTTAAGCATTCCTTATAATAATATTTTATGAAACGATGATTATCATTATTATTGGTATTAATATTCTTTGGTATTAATACACGAGTACAAAGAACATTGCAACATGAACAAGGGTCTTAAACTTCTTAAGGGTGCATTAAAATCCATTACTTAGTTTCATAGAATATTTTTCTACAACTAAGGATAACTATTAGAAGTAAACCTTTACAATGAGCCATTTTCTGGCAGGTGGCATGCAGTAATCATCCAACAACACCTAGCGAACAGCCACCGCGGTGGTCGTCATGACAGTTTTTAAGCAGAGTCAGAGTCAAGAGTCATGTTAGAATCCAATGTATGACAGTAATGCCAGTGCCTTTTCGTCTTAATATCAGATACAGTCCCCATCGGGAGCTTCAAAATTCTTGACTTTTGTGAACAGACGAGGGTATTTTCTGTTTTCTGTCACTTCCTAGCAGGTCTTTATGGCTCTGGTGCAGTGAAGGTGCTCTGAACCTACAGTAAGTAACATTCCCAATCGTACAATCAGAACATTCAATAAAATACTACCTTATTTATGTACAAGAATACTTATGTTTCTACTGTTAATACCAATAAATCTATAGTTAATTACACTATTACTGATAAATATCAATAAAGAAAAAGTTCCAAAACTATGTGAGTATTCCAAACTAAGATAATATTGAAAAAAGTACACCTTTGTCTCACAACTTTACCATTTGTGCAGTTGGTAGACTTCGGTTCTTTTAGTGGGCCAGCATTGAGCCCTTTCCCTTACCACGGTTTCTCGTCGTGGCGTAGGAACAGATCTTTGCTTTGCGTAAGTCGACATCGAAGTGAGCAACCAGAAGGTGCTGAGTTCCGATGTGAAAGATGTGATAGTGAATATGGAATTTCAAAGTATTTATTTGCGACAAATGGGTAAAATGGTGAATAACTCACTTTACTACTCGTATGTAGGACGAGTAGTGAAGTGACTTATTCGTATATTGTGAAAATATTTAGAGAAGACGTTTCAACAATGAGTTTCACCACAATCCAAAGGAACGGAGGTTGAATGAACGCGAAAACGTTTCACCACTTTTTTATTTATTGGATGAGTTATTTTGCAGGGAAATGGTCATTGGCCGTATTTCTGCACCTGTGAATTCCGCCAGAGTTCCTGTGAAGGTTAACCTAGGCGCGGAGATTGGGAACTTTCGATCAGGTGCCTTGTGGGCGTGCATTGAATGTGGGTGTAATTCTTACTTTCTCGGCCAAATGTTGATATCTGATAACTAAGAGGCGGATTGTAATGAAATATTGCAAACATGTAATGTCATTTTTTTTCTTTTCACTTCAGAACAATGCGTTTTAGTAGACATTCATTTTATAATAAGATAAAAGGAAATGACCCATTTTTATACGACAGTTTTCTGCATGTTTCGTCAATTTCGAGTAATAAGTAATTTTTTTTTTATTTTTTCGTCATTTTCAAAGCATTTTCGCTAATTTCAACGATTTTAATAGTATTTTGATGGCACTTTCCCTTCAAATAGTATTTACGAGGAGCAACAAATGTTTTCCACAGAATTACCAAGTAGCCTATTCGAGTAGTTTCTTAGCACAGAAATTGTAATGTCATCCGTTGTGTATGTGTAATCTAAGGTTCCTATGACGCCAAACACCGCCATTGTTGGTTCGGTCGATTTCATGATAACTGAAGATAGAGATATCCTTGTAAAGAACAGTCCTAACGCAAAGTTTGTAAGCTGAGGTCACTTGAACGAAGAAAGGAAGAAGCCTCGATTACATCAGTGTCATATCCAACAGCTTGAGTCAGAAGCACGGCAATTACATCAATTAATTCCCTGAGCCACCTCTTCACGCACAATTACGAACCCTAGTGGAAAATACATTGGAGACGAAGAGTGATCAGACTGTCCGTCGAGTGAACGAACAGCAGGGAACACACCATTTGTAAGCGGGGACTACCGTAACAGACTTGTTCACGCAAAAGAGCATGCCAATAAGTGTAAAAAATGGGAATTTACTTATGGATTTATGGAGTCAAATGTTTTATTTCGTTATTAAGAACACTGAGAAGTAGAGTCCCCTGAAGAACGGCAAACCACCTACTTTTAGATTTCAGAAGGATAATGACCTTGGGTTTAAGGCGCGACTTAATAAGTCGCAGTTGATTGAGAATAAACCAAAGTAACTGCAATCTCAAAGTTGTTTAAAATTTCATTCAGCATTTGTTGTCATTTGTGGTCGCCTCACTTACATATAGGGACTGTAAGTATAATTTGAAGTGTTGAACTTTTTGTTTTCAAAGCGACTGAATTCCACCAAACTATCTAGGTGGCATACTTCGATATATTTGAAATGACACTCTAACAGCTGAGTTACGTCAAGTGCCAATACAAATAAATCGAAGTATAATTACACGTCCCATTGAACTACTTTGCCCAATGCTTCGCAAAGCACTTAGACGGTCTTGGCTGACTTGATTGACTTGAAATCCGCGGAGTGTGTGACCTTGTTGCTTTCACGCCGCATCACCCCGAGCGGCAAGCTCCTTCTTGGCCCTGCTCCGCTCCTGATCTCAGAAGGCGCACGCGTCTGTCGGATGGTTTTTGTGACGGCCGGATCACCTTTCCCGCGGCCGCCGGAGAGCTTTTCCTCGTCCGCGGAAGGCGGGTGAGCGGCTTACGCCTGTCGAACTGCCTGCCAGTGCTGCCAACTGCGACGCCGTGGGCCGCGCGCAGCCCCTCCCGATGCTCAGCTCTTGTGGCAGCTATGAAGTCGCTCCGGACGTAAAAGGCTTCTCTGCCGACGCACATCTGCTGGCGGAGATTCGGATTGTGGCTCGCTCGGAAATCTCTTTAGATATCCCGCGACAGATCCTGAAAGGCTCAAAGAGTTTTCGGAGGCTCCATTAATGTACTTGCATCTCCGAACAAAATGTAGAGTGAGGATTTAGCAATGAAAATCTTTCATGTGTCAGTCCAATAATGTCTCTTTTGAAAATGTTAAAATGTTATAGTTATTCTCTTATTATTAGTCAACATTTCACACCTTGCGAGGAATGTTGTAAGCTGTTTCAGTAAGCTAATTCAGTAAGCTGAACGTTTTCCTTTGGATAATTCTAATGTGTCAAATACACTGAGAGAGTGTTTTGGTTGGCCACTTTTCCATTAAATGAAATTTACGAAAACAGTCGGCATGACATTGAATACTAATCTTAATGGACGTTTACTTAGGCAAGACAAAATAGAGGCTAAACCATGAAATTTCAGGATTGAAAAAAAATATCAAATAAATTGTGCAAGTAAATAGTAGACACATGACATAATGAAACGTTCCACGAAAGGGTAAGATGCGCAAAACAGGCACTCCAAAAATTATTAAATTAATAATATAAAATATTCAATAACTCATTCATAATTTACAGCTAAAATTTTCTTTCTTCTTCCGTTTAGGGTTGGGGTTGGAAAACAGAAATAAATATGGGATCTGCTTTGCTTAAGAAATGCAATATATTAATTTTGCGACTTAATTAATTAATATAGGCGAGACCGATCAAAGGACACTCGTTTATTGAGGCTTCCTCAATAATAGTGTAAGATCATCCCCATGAGGACAGAACAATCGCTGTCATGGCCCCATGTTTGATAGATAGATATTTATTATTCTGCAAGTAGGTGTATAAACCTGGTGGCAGAACTCTACAATTTACATATTACTAATATTAACTTAAAATTATTTAACAATGTAACTTTAAATTATTTAAAGACATAATAATAATAATAATAGTAATAATAATAATAATAATAATAATAATAATAATAATAATAATAATAATAATAATAATAATAATAATAATAATATGCTAACAATAATACTCTTAACTACATTTTATGGTTGACCTGCACAGTTATTTGAAACTATTAAATACAATATTACACGACTTTTTAATTACACTTCACTTCACTTTCACTTCACTTCACTTCACATTTGAAATTCACTTCGCTTTCTATTTCTATACTGCACTACACTGCACAACACTTCATCACACTTCAATACAATACTACTTTGAATATAATTATATATTTAGAACAGGAAATCATTTAATAGTAATTAACACAATAATAATAGCAATAAAAATATCAATAATAATCAAATAATAACTGATATAATAATCCAACTTACTAAATTAATAAAGTTTACAAATACCATTAGTTAATTTATTTTTAAATCTTTGAACACCTAGAGGAAAGGGTTCCAAGGCTGTGGCAGGTAACTTATTCCAGTCTGTTATTGTTCTATTTGTAAATGAAAATTTTCCAACATCTGTTCTCTGTGACCTAAACTTAATTTTGTGCTTGTGATCCCCCCTACTAAAGTACGAAGGTCTATCCAATCGGTTGTAGATATCTTTCCAAGCTGGATAACCGGCATACGCTTTGTACAGGGCACAGAGTCTTGCCTTAACTCTCCTAATTTCTAGAGACTCCCATTCAACATTCTTCCTATTCCCTCGGAAAGCAAGTGTATACGCTCTTCTCTGTACTATATTCAAATATGTTGGAGCTGCAGCTGCCGGAGAGTCTCGTATGTGAAAAGTCTGGATCACAGTTGTTACATGTGATGAATTTTCTTAACTTTAATTTTTAAAAAAACTTTTTTAAAATTGGAGTCATTTTTTAGAAAAGTTTGAAAATGTCCGGAAGGCTTCAGGTAAAATACCTCCCAAATTACAAGATCCGTTCCGAATTTGTAAGACCTTGAGTAAAACGATACCATACGGAAAATATTCATTTTGGATAAAATCCAGTAAACAGTTGAGACACCAGTGTTAATCATAGACGGAGGCACGGACAGATGGGCAGACTGACAAACAGACGACTGAAGGACATATAGACTATGAAAAAAACAACAAATTTTCGGTATTTGGGTCTCCCAAAATGTGCTTTATATCAAATTATCATGAAATATTTCTAGCATCATAATATCTTCTTTATACTACGTATACGAGAAAGTAAAAACCATTCTATTGGGCGTGGACATATCTCCATGTTTAGTCTTCTGAGTCGAACACCTTGATAATTCCCCCAGCATGGTGATGTTCGGATTCATTAACTAAAATGCACATGTTTCTGAAACTTCTCATCATTGTGACGATTTGTCTCAAAATTGCATAAAACTACTTTTTTGGAAAAAAATGGGCTTAATTTTAATGCGAGAAATTATTTACCCGGCGTGAGATCAGAGCTAACTTTGGACGCCTGTTTTCGAAGCGAGTATCTTGCCCTTGATTGATTTCTTGATGATTCCGGGCACGTGAACTATGCTCATTAATCCTGCAGAGAACGATTTTTATGCTGGAAGATGATGGTTTTCCATTTTCTCTGGGTAGTGAGACCCTTGCGAAGAGTTTTCTTCTTCAGGTATCCCCTCCCTAGAGGAGCTTCGTCCTAGCTGGGACAAGCCCCAAGCTACCGACATGTGTGGCAGTGTAGTGTATGTAAGAGTGAATTCGTAAGGGGGGAAAAGAGCCCAAGAAAGGAAGAGACGATCGCACGTTATCTGTGGCTCTTTTGTTAGGATACTGAATCAGTATTCACCTGGAATTGATTGGACAAACCACGTAAAACCACCTATGAGAGCAGCCTACCGCTAGAATCCTTCCGACAATGCCTGAATTGGAACTATGAATTTAGCTAGTGTCGAAAATTAGCCAGCGTCGGGACTGGAACCCTAGTACCTCACGTTCAGTCATTCTAGGCACAACGGTCTTGTACTGAGTAGACTCCAATTATAGCTGGCCATAGCTACAACGATTCTTAGACGTCTGAGTTGCTACATTGAATTCTTAATATCAATTCTCTTAACTGTGAATCATATTTGATACAATTTAACTTAAAATTATCGAAAACGAATAATATATTTGTAAAATTGTAATGATTTAAATATATAATATGAAGAGTATATTGTACCGAGAAAAATATCCTTTTTTAGAACAATGCAGTTTCTTTAAGTGTGCGTCGAAAACAGTTGGCAGACGAAGAAAGAAAGATAGAAAGAAAGATAGATAGAGAGAAAGAAAGAAAGAAAGAAAGAAAGAAAGAAAGAAAGAAAGAAAGAAAGGAAAAAGACAAATGATTTTTCATTATCAGAGCCGTTTGTTTCTCCCGAAACGCCAATCATATCATATTTGTTGTTATTTCTTTGAACAAACACAACCAAGTTATTATCCCCTCTTATCAATTGTAACTCAGCTTGGAACAAATTCGTGTATATCCGTTGTACGTTTTTGGCTCAAGCGAGCAGAAGCCATGTACTAAGACAACCTAACCAGTATCTGAATGAGTCATTCCCTCAAAGTAAAGACAACTTTGATCAAATTCTAGATCTGCGAATCGTTTTCGCGCACTAGGAAAGAAGTGACCCAGCACATTTGACCATTTCCCCAATCGCCCCTCACTCTGCGAGATCTCTTCCCCGCGCCATTACGTGATGAGGTCGGTCCCCTTCTGCGGAGCGGTGGAATTAGCAGAAGTGCCCCAAAAGCGCCGATTTCTGATTGCGTTGCCATGCGAGCGCTTCAGCCGTTCAGTCGCCGCCCTCGGCCCCGCTTCCCACCGCGGAAATCCTAGAGCTGGACAAAGTTTCTTAGCTTGGGCGTCGCCACTGTTGGAAATCTTTCTGCTATTCTTGTTCCCACAATAGTGTAATGAGGAAAATCTGTATTGAAACCACCCAAATTTTACTTCTGAGAGTAACGCTGTTGACTCTTTGATACAATACGGTTTGAGTGAAATTCAGAATGACTGAATAACTGTTACAAACTTGTAGGGAATGTAGAGAGATCAAAGATAATTTTTTTGCCAATGAACTTGGTAGGAAATTTCACATAAAGAAATTACATATTTGACTTGAATGAATGAATGAATTGAATGAAAGGAATGAATGAAATGAAATGAATTGTAATGAACCTGGTAGGAAATTTCACATAAAGAAATTACATATTTGACTTGAATGAATGAATGAATTGAATGAAAGGAATGAATGAAATGAAATGAATTGTAATGAACCTGGTAGGAAATTTCACATAAAGGAATTACATATTTGACATTTGCCCTGATTATTTGCCAACATCACATGCACTAGTGTTCGGTGGGTGTTGCCATCATCACGTCCTGACAGATTTTATACAATTTTCATAAAACGAAGGATATTTTATTTTTATTATACTAATTGTATTTTTTCTGTATTTTAATGTACTAATTATTTTCCAGTCTATACGGCGCACAGGCATCTCCCGTACTTCAAATATGCGGAGACGAATGCTGCTGGTTCTAGTCTGTGTAAGACTGGGTGTTTTTACTTTCTCGTATACTACATACGTATATACGGAGTATAGACAAAGTTATGTAATGCTGCGGAAAATCGATTTCGAGGTTTCAACAGAAGTACATGTTTTGGGGTCCTCTGATACCAAAAAAGTGTTGTTTTTCTTTTCGAAACGTCCGTCTGTCTGTCAGTCCGTCCGTCAGTCCGACCGTCCGTCCGTGAACACCATTAGCGGCTAAACCATGCATAGGATTTTTTTTCAAATTGAAGAAACTCTGCTTTTGCAAATTTTTTCTGCTGTTTTGGTGGGGTTTGGCTGAATTTTGTATTTCGTGGCCCAGCTATCCAGTGTGTGTAAGTATAATTGTGTTTTTGCTTCTAAGTCTCCCAGTGAGTTGCCAGAGATGCATAATGCCGTGTCGTCCGCGAACGTTGTGCTAGACTGATGTTTCTTTATTTGGGAATGTCTGCTACATGCAGATTAAACAACGTTGGTGATAAGGGGGATTCTTGAGATAATCCTCTTTGATGCATCGGTGGTTAGAGGGGTGGCTGTTGACATTCTAGGAGAAGGTTGTATTGCTTAAAAATTTGTTAATGATTGTGTGTAGATAATAAGGTGTGCCTATTTGGGTGAGTTTAAAACTGAGAACTTGGTGCCATGTACGATCAAATGCCTGTTCTACATCTAAAAAGAGTGCTATGGCACAGTGTGTTGATTGAAAGGCTGAGTAGATGTGTTCTGATAGTCTTAACAGTTGATGTTGCGTAGATATTTTCCGAACTGTGAAACCGAACTGTCCCTTGGGGATTGAGTTAGTTGCTTTTAGATGATGTTAAAGTCTACGTAGAATTATTTTTTCAAACATTTTTGAGAAGGAAGTTAGCAAGCTAATAGGGCGATAGCTATTTATCTTTGTTACATTCTTTTTTTGGTTTGGCTATGGGAATTACTATTGCATATTTCCATGAATGGGGAAAATATCCAGTTCTGAAGCAAGAGTTAAATATATTATTTAAGTAGGCTATTGCAGATATGGGTATGTTTTTTATTGCCATGTTAGTGGTATTGTCATGTCTTGGTGCTTTTTTATTGGGGAGGTTTCTAGGTTTCTAATATTTTTTTAAAATTTCTGTGGGAGAAGAGTAATGTATATTATGGTGTGGGCCGTATGGGTATGTTTTGCTACTTTCAATGATTTTGTTATGTTCGGGGTAGAAGTTGGTGTTATTAACTGCGAATGTTGTTTCGAAATATTTGGCCAGTTCTTCTGCTTTGTGAATTGATGTGAGCGCTTTTCCGGTGGGTGTATTTAGAAGGAGAATTTGGTTTTTCTTCTTTAGAATTTTCCTTGTGAATTGCCGTATAGAGTTATTACTGCCGCTTAATGAGTTTATGAAATTGTGTAATTTCTGATTATTGTGAGTTTTATAAGTCTTTTAACAATATTGGTGATTACGTTTAGTTCTTTCTTTATTTCAGGTGTTCTGAGTTTATACCATTGTCATCTCGTTTTATTTTTAAGTTTTATTGCATATATTATGCCGTGAGGATTTTTTTATGATTTCTTTGTCTTTTGTTGTCAGTAGTGGGAGATTGTGCTTCTAATATAGGTTTTCTGACAAGGCCGATTAATGTTGTTACGGACTGGTCCATTTCGAGAGGATTGTTTAAGATTTTTATTTTGGGTATTGATTGTTTGATTATCTCTGCGAACTTATTCCAGTTTAAGTGTATTTAGTGATGGTCTTGGGGCGTGTTGTGGTGATAGTTGTTGTGATGAAACAAGAACAGGTATATCATCAGAATCTAATTCAAATATTACTGATGAGAAATTTTTTTTGTTGGAATTGGTTATTCCAATGTCTAGTATATCAGGTTTGCATGTTCGATCTAGTTGATAAAACATTGGTTCACTGGGGGATATTATTTTAAGATTGTGTTTGTTTAATATTTGTGTTAATATTTTACTGTCACGATTTTTATTTTGGCATCCCCAGTTTGGGTGTTTGGCGTTGATATCTCGTAAGAGTATAACGTTTTCTGTTGGGTTGAATAAATGTTAGTGTTGGCTATATTGATAGTTGGAGGTTTGTAAGCGGATATTACTTTCCATACGTTATTGTAAAATATTACTTCTATTGCTACGGTTTCCTATCCCGGTGTGTTTGGAAGTATTGTTAAATTGTGTTGGTAATTGTATTTTACTGCTATGATAACACCGCCTCCTCTGGTTTCTTTCCTGTCTGACCTGTATATTGTGTAATTAGGAATAATTAGTTTGTTGTTTTTGTTTAAGTGTGTTTCGGTAATACTGGCCATGTCGATATTATAGTGATGGAAAAATTAATTAGTTCATTTTTTTATTTGTGATAGAGTTCGCGTTCCAGTTTAGTAAGACCACTTTATTATTATTGATTTTATTATTATTATTATTATTATTATTATTATTATTGTGATTAATAATATTATTACTATTATTTGCCATGGCTGTTGTTTAAATATTCCGCCACCGAGCTTTGAATCGTACTGATGATTGAAGATATTAATGAATTTATGAAATTGATAATACAAGTTGTGATGGAGTTGATGATTGAGAAGAGAATGGGATTATTTGATTGAGGATCGGATATACGAGACCTATGATTACTTCCGTTCAGGCTATTTTGTGGAGGTGGTTAAAGGGGAGGATTTGAGCCGGAGATATGAGTGACATTTTCTGGTGAGTTGCACGGCGGTAGACCCGAGGAGTGGATTTGTGATTGATTGGAAGGGGGCGGAGGAGAAAAAAGGTTGGAAGGTTGCCAGTATTTCTATTAATTTTGTTTATAGCCTTGTGTTTCTGTTACTTCCTTGTAATAACTAGAAGCTGAGTTTCGTACATCAGCCTTGTAGCTATCGAGACAGTTCACACACATTGAATTTTCATTTTTCTTTTGACACTGCACTGAATAGTGGTTTCTGGCACAAAAAACACTCTTGATTGGGTAGTTACAGTTACTTTTTGTATGTCCGTATTCCAAACACCGTTGACATTGAATGGGACCGTTGTGTCTTTTCCTTTTTTCTGTAATCACTCGATGGTTGCATGTTTGGTTTATTTGTAGTATAGTTTCAGGTGTTTCTGTGCCGTTGAATTCGGCAGCGACGACTGGTATTCGATTGCCTTCTTTTTGTAGTCTGGTAATATTTAACACTGAAGGGTGACGCTGTTTAAGGTCTGCAAAAATGTCCTGTTCAAATATAAATTAATGAAGGTTTTTTAATACAACGTAGAATGTTTGGTTGGCGGGGTCCTTGTATGAGTGGAATTTCCGTTGTGTGTGTATGAGGTACTTTATTATTTTCCGAAAATCTGTAGGGATTTTAGCATTGATCTTTATCGTATTGTATTTTACATCTGTTCAGAAATTGTTGGTAACATTGGTTTTGCGTTCTATTTTAAGTTAATTGAGGATTCTTATTTCGGCTACATAGATAGAAGGATTTTTTTCTATTAGTGTTTGCTGTTCACCCGAGGTAACCTTTGCATATTCAAAACGTTTTTTCTCGAGATGATGGCCTAATCTTTCAAGTTCAGTAAATGTGTTTCCGATTGGAACTCCGTAACTGTATTCTATATCACTAGTTGGATTTACACTGTCTGTACTGGGATCAGAATTGAATCTTTTGGGATCTTGAGAGTTTATGTTGTCACTGACTGACTTCTTTTTTGCGTTGCTTCCGTGTTGAATCAGGGGTTGTGTTAGGTGTTGAATCTGCGCGTTGAGCCCTTGTAGAACTGGGTTGGTGGCCGCCGCGCTGTCCTCGTTCCGTTGTTGGTTCGAGGCTGGGTCGACACATTTTTTCTACTTCTGATGATGAAGGATTTTGATGCACAGAATTCACTTCACTGTTGATTTCATCGGCGAAATCAGAATTGATGAGGGTTTGTAAAGCCTGGTTTTGCCCGGCCGGTTGATGGGTTGACATCGTACGCCATTCACTTCCACTGTTCGCACTCAACGGACTACTTTGGTTCCACTGGACGGACACGTCTGTTCATGACCGCTGCTGAGCGAGAACTATTAAGCTTGAGTGCCAGCTCAGAGCTTCTAGCTTTCCAGGCTAGCACTGGAGTCGACTTAAGCGCTATTCACAATGCGCCGGGACAGGACCCTCCTCAATTACACATGGGCATCGGGCACTGACACGACGAAGCTAGTGTGCTCAACTGGGGCCCACCCGGGCTAACTAACAACCCGGGCCCACCTTGAAGCTATCGACGTGAGTGGCGCGGGAACCTAGGCAACCCCGACAGTGGGTTCATGCTGTCCATGTAGACTTTTCTGTGTGTTTTTGAGATTCGCCACCAGTTCCACAGAGGATAACGAACCGCTGTCAAGGACCCACAAAACATGAATTGTGACTACACAATGTGTTACAGGCTACAAGCCTGCAAGAAAAACGACATATGAAAAGCTAAAATCAGTAACTATTTTAGAAGTTAGCCAGTGTTATGAGGAACAGGGAAACGCAAGTATGCGGTCTGAAGGTGTCGGCGTGGTTGCACTTTTCTGTTGTTGCACTTTTCTGTTCATTTTGTTTGATGTAATATCAGTAGTCCAGCTAGTATAAATAATAATTAATAAAATAAACAGCAACTTTCAGGCATGTACTCAAACCAAGAGCACGTCCTGGCGCAGAAACGAAGTTAAGGTAATGTGTCAGATAATAAATTCCAGAAACAGCGATAATATGAAAATGACAATAATACAAACAATTGCGTGAGTTAAAGAACTCTGACTCGTCGAGACGGAGGTTATTCTTGAACGATTGCAAATTAGTTAAAAAGTAAAATATTTCACTTAAATCTTCTTGAATGGTAAAACTTTATCGTTATTATTTTATCCTTTTTATTTTATAATGTTAACATCATGTGTGTTACCTTTGCTTAGCAGATTCAAGTTCCTTTAAAATGGTGACAAGAGTGCCATTTGGAAATTCCCACCTCATTATTTTTATTTTACGTAATCGAATACTTAATCGTATTTTTCTCCTCTCAAGCTTTATCGATTTAAATTATAAATGCTGCCGCACTTACGAAAATATGTTATTAAATTATAGGCCTCGGAATGGTTGGATGGAATTAAATAGAAATCGATAGACGGAAGTGTAGGAACCTTGGTGAGATAAAATATTCAATTTCTTAAGGGTCCCATTGAAGCGTTGTGTCACGATCGAAAATGTAAAAGAGTTGACTTGGAAATGTTTTTATTTCTCTCTAAAAGATGAAATGGTATCGACGTATGACAGTAGTTTTGTATGCAAAAAACATTGAAATATTCATATTCGCGTATTAGTATTAGACCTAATATATTAAAATATCTAATTGAATGACAGAAATGTAAGAGAGATGTAATAGTAAGGATTCATTTTTACAAATTAGCTCACAAATATTTTCTGTTTATACTAATTGTTACTTTATATGTTATTCCTATGTTCAGTAGGCCCTACATTTTTAATATTACAATTTTTATTTATTTCCGTTGTTTTATAAGTATAATATCACATTTCATTACATTCGTTTTCGCAATTCTTTACTTTCTTTCAAAAAATAATTTGTGAAAAAAACAAAGTAATTCAAAACTTGAGAATAAATGCCCTATCAAATACTATGAAAGTTATCGGACACAGCAAAAATGCCGGTACACGTAATATTATCTCTCCTAATTAGAACCATTTACATATTTTTCTTTGTGTAAATTTCTGCAATGCAATACTTTTATTGTATTATTTGTAAGTGTTTAGAAACATGAAATATTTTCTGTCGGGCTCGTAATTAAACATTCACATGTCCTGTTACTCACGAGATATAGGCCTACTCATATGACCCTTCTTAATAGGCCATAGACACCGTAAATCTTCCCACAAAACGGATTACGATACAAGTAGTCATCCCAACTCGAAATTACCTCTCAGATGTCCCAACCTGGGCACACAAGGCACACATTTCTACAATTCTCCCCAATAACCCAAATGTAGAGATACGATTTAAAAGGCGGCGCGATCCAATAGCGAGCGCAAGCCGCCCTTTGTCTCTGCGGCGTCCTCGGGGCCACTTTGCGCGGCGGCCTCCTCCCCCCAGCTGAGCCGTTCCGCTCCGCGCGCGTCCTCTTCCGCCCTCGCGTATAAATCTCCTGCCAATCGAGCTGCGTGCGGGGATCTGCGCGGGGGCGGGGCCGTCGGGGGCGGGCGGGTCGGGCGGGGGCGGGCGGGACGGTCGGGGAGGTCGGGGGCGGTCGGGGGCGGGCGAGGGCGGGCGGAGGCGGTGGCGGGCGGAGGCGGGGGCGGGCGGGCGGGCGGGCGGGGGCGGGCGGGGCGGGCGGGGCGGGCGGCGGGCGGGCGGGGGCCGGGGGCGGGCGGGCGGGCGGGGCGGGCGGGGCGGGCGGGGGCGGGCGGGGGCGGGCGGGGGCGGGCGGGGACGGGCGGGGGTGGGCGGGGCGGGCGGGCGGCGGCGGGCGGGCGGCGGCGGGCGGGCGGCGGCGGGCGGGCCCGGGGCGAGCGGGGGCGGCGGCGGGCGGGCGGCGGCGGGCGGGCCCGGGGCGGGCGGGGGCGGCGGCGGGTAGGACGTGAGCGGGATCGTGCGGAAGTAAAAGAGACACCGGTAGCGGCGGCTCGAAGCAGGAGAATCTGACGCCGAAGGGCCTCGTGGGGAATGGAATGGAGGAGGCTGCGACCGAGGAGGGGTGATGAAGGTGCTGGGAGGAAGGAGGCAACGGCGTCTTAAGGCGGTGTCGGAAGTGGGCAAGTCAGCGTGTGGCCGAGACGTGGCCCTAGTGATGCAGATAAGCGGAAGCGACCTCCTTTGGGATGGGATAAGCAGAAGAGCGCGTGTGGAGGACGGTTTTGGGTTCCGATTCTCACCGGCAGGAATGCGGAGAGCGTGAAAACGTGCTGCTTGAATGGATAAATAACATAAGGAGTAGATACAATTTTGTAGAATGTAGTATGAGTTGAGAAATGGAACTCGTTCAGCACGGAGAACGAAAGAAATAAGAATTATGTTATCTCGAAGACGATTCATAACTGCAGACCACAGTCACAAAAAAGGATAGCTTCTCAACTAGGTCGAACTCAGTCGCTGTCTGGAGGACAATTGTAGAGACTGGCTGCTCTGATCGGTAGTTTTGCATGTTTTTTATCAATGGACAAATGCCGGAGCAGTACCCTAACAAAAGGGTCACGGACCGCGCGCGATCTTTCCTTCCTCTTCCTTGTCATATCCCCACCCCTTATATACACTTACACTGACAAGCACGACACTGCCACGCATGCCGGGAGACCGCTCGGGAGATTAGAGCTTGTCCCGACTGGGGTGGTGACGCGCTGGTGGGAGATACCTGGTTGAGGGAAACCCCCATAGGTTAAGCATTTTTTATCTACCCTCCTGAACGCTCCAAAAGAAAGCACATATTTTTTCTAAGGTAACCTAACACAATCGTCTCCTTTATTATTTCTGTAGTACACATGCCTTTTGCGGCTCTCACACGCAACCAATCTTCATAAATGAAGTCTTTAAAAAAGGATAATTTAACGTAAACGTGACGAATTGCACTTTGACTTTAAAAATATGAAGATTTTTTTTTAAAATGCTTTTTTCCTCTATATTGCGTTTTTCCCTCTATATCGTTAAAAAAACCTAAACAAAGCGTTTTAGGGCCTTAAAAATTAAATTTTGAGTCAGAGGGCCTAAAAGAAACATGTCTCACATCGTAATTTATAGAATGGTTTCTTCTTGAACATTCTATTACATTTTTTGTTGCATCGACGCTTCTCGACTCTACTCCACCTGCTCAGAGCCTGTAGAATCTACAACTGTATGTGAAAGTAAACTAATTAATTCATATTCTCCGCGATTGAATTACACGCGTGTGCCCCTCTGCTCGGTAATAATGTTAAATAAGAATAGTTTGTATTGACAAGGGTGTATTGTATTGTTATCAATCACAAGGGTACACATAGAACAAGTGACGGAGGATAAGAGGGTCTGGAAGAAAAATATATATTGCAGGCTTAATTCGGAAATTAAAAATAGGGAAGAGGTTAGGGTTTAACTCGCGAGAGCTCTCATACGGGTACGCTAGTCATTTATTATTTTGTAAATTAGAGTATATTTTGTTGTTATTTTTTTATTTCGTAAAACTTCAAATAAAATAATACAAAATATTACACACCACGATAAAGATACTTTATAATCTGAGATATTTATATACATATAGTCTCATTTCGATTTAAGAGATTTTATTGTTGAGTTTGTCATTAACATCGACAGGGCAGTGCAGCTAATAACAATATCTAATATGGATCATTAACACCCTGGCGATGTGGGGGTATTGCGAGGCGCAGGGCAGGGGGCGAGGCGCGAGGGGCGAGTGGCGGGGGCGCAGCCGATGGCCTGTGAAACAATTCCCCGGGCGTCCTTTATTCGCGTCTGCAGTGCCGTCACGCGCGCCCATCTCGTAACCTCCGGGCCCCCACCTCCTGCCTCCGCGCCGGCGGCGGAGGGCCTGTCGCCCGGAGCCCGCTCACGTATTCCTTTCCTTTCCGTTCGCCCGGAGGAGGCAGCGCGGTGGGGGGGGGGAGGAATTTGCATTCTGCGGAGACGCGCCGGCGCCACCGAGACGGCAAAGGCGGCGCCCGAGCCCACGCGGGCGACTTAAGGGAGGGAGACGTGGGGAAAATAAAGCGTCGCACTCAAGCTGTACGCACACACACTGGCGGATCCGGGGGTCTATGGGGGCGACTTAAGTGAGGGAGACATGGGGAAAATAAAGCGTCGCACTCAAGCTGTACGCACACACACTGGCGGATCCAAGGGGTCTATGGGGGCGACTTAAGTGAGAGAGACATGGGGAAAATAAAGCGTCGCACTCAAGGTGTACGCACATACACTGGTGGATCCGGGGGGTCTATGGGGGCGACTTAAGTGAGGGAGTCATGAGGAAAATAAAGCGTCGCACTCGAGGTGTACGCACACACACTGGCGGATCCGAGGGGTCTATGGGGGCGACTTAAGTGAGAGAGATATGGGGAAAATAAAGCGTCGCACTCAAGGTGTACGCATTCACACAGGGAGGGTGGCTATGGGAGCCATGCCCCCGCCTCCCACAAAAAATGACCTAAAGTTTTCGTTTACCTTCCTTTATGTGGTAAAATTCATTTAAATATTTATGTTTGAATTATGTAATTATTTACACAACAATATTGTAAAATATATCTACAGTACATAAGTAATACACAATATAATAAAAAAATATGTCTATTATTTAACAAAAATCTACTATCCCCCCCTTCCAAATGATCGTCTGGATCCGTCTCTGCGCAAACACACATACACACACACACACACACATACACTCATGCGCATGTATGTTTGTGCGCTCATCAAAACTGCATGCGTACGTGTGTACATCAAGTGCTCATCAAAACTGACGGAATTTGCAATGATGACTCCTTTAGTTTTTTTAATCTTTTTGTTTATTCCTCGGAAAGGAAGTATATCGTTTTTACATTTTCTTCAATAGGCTTGCATTAGATGTGCGTTTTCTTCAATATGCTTGCATGCGTTAGTTCAGTTAATCATGAATGGAACATTATCAGAATGTTCGATTGTCTTTTTTTCAAGTTTAAAACTTGGCAAACCAGGTTCAACAAACATAAATATACCAGTACGTGCGAAAAAAAACTACTAGCCTACTTTTACTTACAAATGGAATTGTTGCCTTGTGACAGTCATCCATTGAAATACCTTACATTGTCATTAAATATTTTCTGTAATGGTAACACTTTTTCTTTTGTTCTCCATGCACCTTTTTAAATCAAAATATTACGTGAGTCCGAAGAATAGAAAAAATAAAATGATAGTATTATAGAAAATTATAGGACTATTGTACAATTGAACATTTTAATTTATTTTACAGGCAAATCATTTTTATTTCATTTTTCATATTAATAAACATATATTCGTGTACTGGAATAGCGGAACAATTCAAAAATATTTGTTTTTTTCAAGTTTTTAATGATTTTTTAAAAATTAAATAATGATTGTTAATTAATATGATAATTGTTAATTAATGTAATGCTTGTTAATGGTGATTAATAAAATAATTAAATAATGATTTTTGAGTTTTCACTTTGTATACAAATACATCATTCTTCGATTCACACTTCTGCCATTTGTTGGTGGAATACTGTACCGTAAGATATGCTGCAGTTGCTGCTGAAAGGTAAACCAATCTACAATTCTGGAGAGTGCGTTAACTCAATATTCGATTTTTTTTAGTTGAACCACTATTGGAGCCCAAGAGTGATTTAATGTATGTATTCTGACACTACAGCGTCGTCAATCTATGGCCATTCCATGGTATTCCAGCTTCACGGTCTGTGTTAAGCACGTCGCGTCGCAAACCTTTACGCCATCTATTTGGCATTCTCTATCTGCGAGAAGTTCTTACATGGTCAACCAGCTATGTGGAACATGGAACACGTTATATGTCATACCAACTAAATGACCGGGAGAGGTGGCTCAGGGCATCAACTGATATCACTGCAATGTCTTTTACCAGAAGGTCCTCGCAGCCTTAATTTTAACGAAATTGTTAAAAAATTGAACCATGAAATATAATATTTTTGAAGTTAACGTGTGTGTCTTTGTTCAGTTTTAAAGCCGAATTACAGCAATTTCACTCTTCAAAATATCAGTCCCAACTATCTCCATCACTTCTATCTTACAGAATCATCATAATAGCTGTCTGAGTAAAGTCGTGTACCTATGAACAGTATCCTCAAGAACATTATGTAAAAATAACCAGTTATAAATAAAAAAATATTACAAATTAATAGATAAAATGCCAATTTCAATGCCAAAGCCCAGCCTTTAACGTAAGAATGCTTGGATGGTTGTTAAAAATATTGTATCAAAATATCCGTGACCTCTAGCCGTACAGTACAGCTGTTCAATGTACTTTAAAAACTAACATAAATAGCAAGTACAAAACAACACTGGCACGAACTAAAAGATAAATTGTGCAATGATGCACAGTATAAAAAACAACATTCTCTCTTTCTACATACATTACATTTTCATAAATAGAATTTTTATTATAATTATGTAATCACTGAGTTTCAAGATTGTAAGTTTTCTAAATTTAAGTTATAATATTCACTTTTGCTTTGCACACTTTCACTTCTCTTGATCAACATCATTATCATTACTAGTATTATGTTCTAAATTTGATATGTTTTATATTTACAGTTGTTACTGCATGAAGCCGAAAATTAAATTCGGTCATCTAATTATTTTGAAAGCTAGATTCCATTTGCACTAGAAATATAACATAACAGACAACTCCCTCAACCACTGAACACAACAAAGAAACGTTCAGAGAGAATAGACCACAGGCGCTGAATTTCGTCATCTTTGATTCTTTTCCCACATCTTCTACAAACCGATAAATCTTCTCTGGGTACATACAAGTGCCATGAGACTTTTCATACGATCCAAAATGACGTCTCACAATATGATAAGTTCGCTGTGCTTCTTTGGAAACAGCGCTGCATGCAGATAGCATTGTTACTATCTGTAAAAAAAAATACGTAAATTGGACAAGAAATCAAAATTATTCAATTATTTTAAGTATTAAATTTCAATTTTAAAACATTTATGCATGCTGATCTGTAATATCCATGTTTGTTTCTGCATCTTCCCTCTTCTATCATGGTCATGCATTTATTTTTTCTGTTCTGCCCTGGATATGATAGAAGAGTATGATAGAGAGTTTATTTTGACATTCAACGATCAAATTCGAAATATTCATATTTAAGAATGATTCTGACAGTTCTTTTACTCCACTAATACATTTGTAAATTTATTTTAGTTGCTCATGTCTCAAGTCTCATGCGATAATTTCTCATCATACGTGAAATTATTCGTTGTCTCAATAGTTGAAGATTGCTTGTTGCGTTTTCGGAAAGAAATTGTATTTTAGTATTGTTCTTTAACATGTCATAACTCTAGCGACTCTAGTGTTCATTAGTTGCCACATTGTTCATGTGCGGCTTTATGATAAGCAATTGATGAGTTTGGGCTGAGTTCATTGTTCGAAGCTCGGGGAGGGCTCATTGATCGGAAGCGAAATGTGGTTGACAGATAACGTTACATGTGAAGCCAAATTTCAAATTCAAGGTATTTCCATTAGCTGTTCAAGTAAAACTAATTGAAGGCTATTCCCGGACCTAAACATTGTTGAAATTTGCATTACGAAAATTTCGTGTCCACCGAATACATAACCCATAAATTACTGTTTCCTCGCTGGGACGCAATTTTTGTTCTATTACAACGGATTTCGTGTGAAGTGAATACTTGCTAAGGAGGGTTAATGACACTAAACTTAAGACTAAGGCAGAGAAAAGGTACTACATACAAACGAAAGCTACCCACAATTCGTGCGCCTGGTCGTCATATTGAAAGTGTAAACGGTTGCACGACCCGGCATTTGTTATGTGGTGAACGATGGTGAAGGTGCCTTTTATTTTCATTTTACTCGTTGTAACTGATGTGTGTGTGTGTATGTGTAACTATCAAAATCATTCATACGTAAACCGAGAGGACATTTGCTTCGTTTAGGCAAATATTAATAAAAAAAATTAATGGCACAAACTTTCTCATATTAGTTTTCTATTTTCTTTGGTCTGAGCTAGTTTATCGGACTTGCCATATACTCTAGCCAGCTTCTTCTATTTCCACTCAAAGTATTTTTTTCAATTTTCTCAGTTCTTCGGTTTCCTAATGATAGAACAGAAATATTACTTTAAGAATATTAAAGAAAAACAAAACCTCCTCCAAAATGACAATTTTCATTTTAAAAAATTGGAGCCGTTTTTCAGAAAATATCGGTTAAGCGTTACTGAATATGCGAAATTGAAGCTCTTTTTCACAGAAAATGTTTGAGGTTTCGGAAAACTTTATTTATATTCATTTAAAGAACTTTAACTCGCAAATTCAATAGTGTTTACAAATTGCTGGAAATGTGCATATTAATCTTGTGAGAGATATTTAAAAAATTACATTTGTGTAATTTTGAAAAACAAACTAATGCACCAAAATGAATTTTTTGTCATAATAAACAGTGTAATTAGCACTACCCGTTGGAATAGTTAAAAGAAAAAATGTTGAGGCGTTTTTAGGAAAATAGTGGTTCAGCTGACTCTTGAGGTTCTTTTGCACAGTTTCAAGATGGCTGTCCGTGCTGCGCCGTGGCTCACTGAACATCAAAGGAGCCGGCCTCTACTTTCCTTTCTGTGTAGTATTTATTCTGTGACGCGGAGATGAAGCGCAAGTGAGGAAATTATGTGGGTAAAGCATCTTGATTGGCCAAGATGGATGGAGATCTTGAATTTCGTTGGTAGCGATCTCATATTTGAATATCGTCTGTATCATATCTTTTTTAAGTGTGAATTTATTTCATTTCCAATTCATAGAAAGTGAAACTGTTAACTATAAATGAAATGCATAGTCATCACACGTGTTTCAGAATGTTGACAATTTTCAAAAGAGAGAGAGAGAGAGAGAGATGAGAATTTTAATCTTTGACTGAGTTTAGTAAATCAATATTTCTTCTTGATTGTCAATATATGTTTACAATTGAAAGTATCCAAAGTTTTTTATGACAATCATTTATTTCAACAATTGCACAACATTTCGTAACTCGTTTTGTTACATCATCAGTGTGTGTATCTCTGCTGCAGAGATAATTCAATGGGATAGCGTTCCCTTCACTAAGTTCAGCACCTGATAATGTAACAAAACGAGTTACGAAACGTTGTGCAATTGTTGAAATAAATGATTGTCATAAAAAACTTTGGATACTTTTATTTGTTTGACTGAGTTTACTCATACGTTCAGAGAACATAAAAAACTTACCGATCCAATCCAGAAGACACTCCATAATAATCCTTCTACAGTGTGAATAACGCTCCATGAATCGTTTTTTCCCTTGGTTAATCGATACAAGAGAGAATAAATATCACTCGTTAAAGTAAGGAAAACCTTGAGAATGAATAGTAGCATTTGCACTTGATAGGCACTGTTTAGATGATTGGTGGCATCAACAAGATTAACATAGGCATGGAACATTTTAGAAAGTTCATCTGAGAAAGCGGTTCTATTGGTCTTATTCTGCAGTACGAAATTATGTATCATTTCATTCAATTTCTGAAATCTCATCTTCGTCAGAATTACAAAAGTCGTAAATTGTACAACCAATGCGGGTAGGTTTGGACCAGTCATCAGACATGAAATGAAATTTAATAAACCAGTAGTATAATTATCACAAAAGAAATTATAAGCACCGAGAATTCCGAAATATATAGAAAATATAAAAACTTCACAAATTATATATAAATTTTGCTTTTTGTAATGTTCTTCAAAATCTTTCTCCAGTATGTGATCAGCGAATTTCATCTTTTGAAAAAATGAATTCATATCGTTTCGATACTTTGCAGTCATTGCCACAAGAATGCAAATAATATTCGCCGTTGTTGTAATTCCCCACACAACCCATATCGAACAGAGAACCGTCGAAGGAACGTCTTCTCTGAAGTGATTCATAAGTTTAATTTGTATCATTTCATATAGTGCAGCGCATGAAATAAAAATCATAAATATCCCATGAAGTATTTGCAACCTATGAAGTCTCACAAAACACCAAACCGATTTCTGAAACAGCATTGACAATGGCGTCATTCCTATAATCGTAGTGAAGAGAAAAAGTGGTTTGAGGATGTCCTTGAAACTTTGCACATCCTCTACATTTGCGTCTTTGTCCATTTTAATGTCATCAATAACTGCCACTTTATCAAACCACTTCAAGTGCATTTCTTTTGTAATACTCCTGAAACATAAATTTGTAAATTTATTGGTAAGAATTTTCAAATGTATTTTTTGTATATTTTACCCCTTCAACATACTATACTCTAAGAAGTAACACAAAATGAAAGGAAAAGAAGACGCTAATAAGAAGGAAATAGAAAATACGTCTCAACAAAAAATAATAAAATTCAATAACAAACACACGTTAAATCATTCCTCACAAAGAATATCCCACAGACTCATTATAAAAAAAACAAACTAAAGTGATGAAATAGAGCTGGAAATAATACGAAATCAGTTCCGAGTGAATACTTACTTCATCCTATTCTCTATACAGAATCCAAAATAAATATTCATATAAATAACGTTTGCATCCAACTCGACCACAAAGAATCGTCAATTAGGTACGTTGTAAGTGCATACGTTGTACCCAGTCAGGTAAGACGTAGGTATGTATGATGGAAACAATGTACGATGTATGGGAAAACGAAAATTTCCTGCAAAATATTTGGCTGGATGATTCTCACAAAATGTTTAAAAGAAAAGCAAGCAAGATTGCTTCAAGTTCTTTATGAAAAAGAAGCTTGCATAAATTGAAATACGAATTTAGTTCAATGTAATAAATCAACTGATTTTCTAGTTTTTTCTGTAACTTTAAAATTCAGACAATTTTGCAAAGGTTAAAAAAATAATTCACTAAATTTCTAGTTTAGTCATAACTTAATGCAAAAAACGACTCTTTAAAATTAGGTGTAACAATCTATTTGTACACTTTTGTAATTTTCTTTTTGTTCATTTTTTTATTTTTTAGAATTCTTAATAATGCAATCGTTTGGTTTTAAAAATCACATTACGTGAAATATCTTCTCTTTTTTAAATATATAGAAAAATCGGTATAATTCTCACGTGAATGATTCAAATGATTATGTAATTCAAATACTCTCTTTCCCCTTCGAAGTCCTCTTTAAAACCATTTTACATTTCGATTTCAATCAGAATTTTAAACTTTTTAGTAGATAATTCTGTGTCTCGATTTGAGTTATTTAAAAGTGGTATTTTAAAATTTGTATTTTAAAGAGTAGTAGGCACGTACTGTATTTCTGAGAACTTCACTGGTGGTCACTTTCTCGAAGGGAGGAACAATACCCATGGTATCCACGAAGACAGCCCATAAAATAGCGAAAAGTGTATAACAATACCTTCCAAAGCTTTAAAATAGTGGAAAAGTTAAGATTTGTGTGATCAGAAGCAAATATCAGTGGTAACACACAAGACACAACAAATGAAAATATTTGATAAGTTGTGTAAAATTAACAATCCAATCTGAATGGAAACCACAAACTTTCTCAGATAGCTAATCTTGCGAGTTTGTGCGTGAGCAAAGATGCAATATAAACTTTTCTTTCACATGTTCCTGTATTGTTTAACGCAAGAAGTTTTTTTGCACGATTCAATAATGTACAAAATATGGATTTTCTTAAAGCTATGTTCCTCTACGTGTTCATTGCTTTTTTACTTGTAGTAACTGTTTCATTAATTTTCTTTAATACTTGATGTAGCAATCTTCCATTAATTAGAATTTTCGGTCATTCGATCTTTATTTTAAATCTTTGTAGTTTCAGTTAAAATGAATCGATTGTATTCGTAAAGCTATTTCGAAAATCTTGCTTTAAATTTAATGAGTTCATAAATGTATTGCTAGAGAAATGAAACAGTCTCAGGTGTTGTCCTTCAAGTGTACACTAGGCAGGTATCCTGTGTACACTAGGCAGGTATTGCTATAAAATATATAATTTTTATTAATATATTTATGATGCATCAGTTTCATGGAATTTTTCCCTTCATTGTATTTACAGATTAGCTGAGGCCTAAACGAGAAATCGCTATTCCACATTATCCATCGAATTCTCATTTGCTGTATCAATTTTTTCATGAAACTATCGTACAAATGAAATAGAAATACCTCATTCATGGAATGGTAATTTCTAATTTCTTAGTGATTATATCATATTACAATTGTTAAGCGTAAAATATAATGTCCAAATATAAATTATAATCTGTAATTATGATATCTCCATTTCCTGCTTAACACTACGAAGATATAATTAAATTAGGCAATTTTAAATAACTTACCTCCAAATAAAAATTTGACCCGGGAATTTAAACATGTGCATCATCATCTCTTATGGTTTAGGATTATTGACTTGTTCATATTTCGACAATAAGTTTTCCTTAATTGTGGATTCCTTCACAATACACGTTTTTAATTTAATGAAAAATTTAACAAAACAAATGAAATAGTACTACAGAAAATACGTCTGATCTCCACAAGTACATATCAAGGAATATGAATTCATTCTCCGGAAAAATGTATTGTAGTCTTGTCACGTTGACATTCGCCTATCTTTAAGAATATTATCTTAGTAAGTCAATTTATATGATTAAAGAGATACAAAAACGCAGAAAAATAATCGTTTGCATATAAGATAGCATGAGTGACTGAAAGCATTTTCCACACCATCTCTTAGTAGAGGAAACTGTTTTGACAGTCGATTGAATGGTACATCAAAAATTAGATTGAAAGAAAATTAAATTGTAAAATCAACAATACTATATAAAATAAAAATATTAGTTCATTTGTTACCAACCACATTTGTTGGTACGTTCATTCATAATTCAAATAATTAATACAAACGAATAAATAGGAAGTGTCTGTCTGTGATTTTCGAATTTTCAGCTTTTAAATACTATTTTAAAATTGCTCATTTGATTACAAAAATAAATCTCACGTCAAATCAGTAGTTGCCTGTCGGTCTGTCTGTATGCCCATCTGTAAGAACTGATTTAACTTAAAAACTACTGATCCTATTGTGATAAGCCAAGACACTTGGAATACGTTTTTAATGACTATTTCACTCATGTCTGCTTTTATGGAAGTCCTTGAAATAAATTTTTAGCAACTGAATAACATTAAATGGCTTTTTTCTCTTTACTGCCAAAAGTATCCCCATGAAAGAAATTAGTGACCAGAATTCACTAGCTTTCATAGCTTTCTCTAATTCTACTTCCTGAATACACGAGTGACCAGCAGATAGAGTCATCGATCGTAACTATGACATCGATTTGTGGGTGTCGTCTGAGCAAGTCCTTCTTGGCCAGAGATATCATCTGATTTTTATTTTGAGGTACACAGCTGTCGCTCCACATTATATGTTTTACCGTAGTTGAGTTTTGAATTACTTTTTTCCGAAGTTTTGGAAGCGGCACTTCCATTTCCAAATCTGCCTTTGTCCATTTCTGTCCAAATTGCACAATATATCATAAATTTTCTTCAATAATTCCTTAGATTGCTCTAAAAACAACAAATATAGCATAGTAACCACATGCTATATTTGTTGTTTTTAGAGCAATCTAAGGAATTATTGAAGAAAATTTGTGATATATTTTCTCTGAGAAAGTATTATAAGGGAATTTACAGAGACATGAATTTCAGTATGTATTGCATATTTTGCATAATGAGACATTAATTTCAGTACATATTCCATATTTTAAGGACGATTTAATTACAATACAAGAAAACAGAATATCACCCAATTCAATCCTAAATAAGAAGTTATAATTATATTTCTGCTTTACTCATTATCAATAGTAGCGTTGTTTGTATTAAGGCGTTTATAAATAATTTTTTTCACGTTTGCGTAAATTTAAGTAAGCATCGCAGTTTTTGTAACACAGTTTCGGGCGACATTTTTTTGTTTTTTGTAGAGGACCGGCACCTATTTCACTTTTTAGGTTCTTTGTGGTTTATAAAGAATGTTAATTCTTTCCGCATTTATTGAATTTCTCCTGAAAGACAAATAATATTAGATCCTTGGAACTGCCAGAGTAACATGTTTCGAGTCAAGTTCTTCATGTAGGTACTCTCGTCGATGCTAAATTAATTGCTCGTCGTTTCCTAAAAAATTACTCTTCCATTTGTGGCAGCAATATTTTGAAGATAAGCAATTGTCACCATTGGAAGTATATTTACCATGTTTGTATACTTGTGAAAAGATAAGTGTCCTCCAAAATGTTATAATATTTTTTTAAATCCTCTTTACCTACTTCATTGTTCACATATAAATGCACAGAAGTTTCTTTGAAATATTCATTTCGAACATCGTAATTTAAAAGTTATCGTCTTTCCATCGTCATCTGCCTTTGACAGATCAAAACGTTTACTATGAACAGTTTAGTAAGGGAAATACCATGTTATTCTAACGCATACAAACGAATACAAATACAAAGAATGGCAAGGAAAGAGACGCTATGTGTCTTATCGCCCTCAAACTTATCTGTTGGTAATCTTGCCTCCGGGTGCAAAATCGTACAATAAATGGCACCAGATTGCGAAAACTTACACCCACAACTCAGTGAGATATTGAATTCTTAAAATGGATTGGGTCTACTAGATCCATGCGCGCCTAACCAAGGGTTAACAACACATTTATTAATCCAATAGAAGTTAATTCGTGAGAATCCGGGTTGTAAATAGGATTTATAGGCAACCAGTTTTATAATATTTTATCAACATGTGAAGCAGAGTGCAAGTAGTTGATGTCACGTAATCTACGAAATCTCGTATAAATTCATAGAGTTAGAAAGATATTCATTTCGGCATCGTAAGGAGTTCCCAAATGCCCAAGTTTGGCGAATTATTATAAATTCTGACTGGTTACTAATTAGACCTGATAGAGGATACATAGTTCGATATTTATAAAAAATATTTTTACCTTCTTACAGCATTATGTTTTGCTTTAACACATCTCCTTAACGTCTCGACTTTCTCAGTACTGCTTGCCGCACTACGATTGTATTCAGAACCAGAATGCTAAAATATAGCATCTTCAATTTCACTCAACATTGCAATTAAATCTGTTTCCCAAAGGATCTTATAATACCCGAACATTTGGCGCGTGAATCGTGCAAACACGGTAGCCAACGAAATAGTGTCCACATACTTGTAAAGAGATTGGTTTGCGCGAAGAAGCAGGTAGAACCTTTTTTCACGAACTTGAACTTACATTTTGCAGATATTATCTTTCTATTTTATCTGTGTCTCAAAAACTAAGCGTCATACACCAATGTAACATAGAGATAATTTAAACCTCATCACTACAATTACAAACGTCATATAAAGTTATTTTTGTAAAAGATTTTAGATAGAATCTTTGTACTTTAAGGTCACGTAGTGTTTCTACAGAATTGTACAGACTTTCTCCTAGTAAAATATTCTAATATCCTTGATGAGGACTGACTTAACGGTCTTTTTTTCATATTTTCACCACTTTTTGCTTTCCTAATAGTACAACTGAAATTTTACTTCAAGAATATGATAGAAAAGTAAAACCTCGTTCTAAATAGAAATTTGCACCCACAAATTTGAAGCCGTTTTAAGAAAATGGTAATTAAGAATTTCTCTAAATTCGAAATTGGAAGCTTTTTTCATAGGAATCTATTGGATTTTCGAAAAACTTAATTTGAAGAACTTCCACTAACAATTGGAATAATTTATACAAATCGATGAAAATGTGCATATTAGTTTGAGCGTTTCTCAAAATGCGGAATTTTGAGTTCATTTTAACAAAAAACTGTTCAGTTTTCGAGAAACGTTATTTGACATAATTTAAATCACAACTACTCATAAATAAAATAACGCGAAGAAATTGTCTCTAATATAAATATTACGAACGGGAGAGACCAGTCAAATAAATTACATTTTTGTAATTTTTGAAAAAATTGTAGAAGTAATATTTCGGTTGAACTATTAGGAAAGCAAAAGTTGAGAAATATCAAAACAATATACTTTCGGCGCCCATAGCTGGCAGCTGACAAGAGAATGGGGCAAGACCGTTAAGCCAGTCCACACCAAGGAAACTACAAAACTTTACTACGAGAAAGTATGTGCCATTCTGTAGCATCACTAGTTCTAAGGTGAGTTGCCGTTTAGGAAACGGGCGCATCAAATGTATTTTTAATGGAATGCTTCAGTTAGTTGGTTAGGTTACAATAGAAACCTAACCTCATTCACGTCTTTGAGGATCCTTGTATTAATTATGTAGGATCCCTATAGAAGTGAATGAAATTACATTTCTGTTTGGGTTTGGTTTATAAGAGAATTGTGACGTATGTACTACGCAATATAATTAGCATCGGAAAATTCAATGCAAATAATACAAATTTAATAACATCATTTAATAAAGAAATAAATACCTAAACTTACTTGTTATTTTCAGTGCATCGGCCACTTCCTTCCATATTTCACAAATCTATTGTGGTAGGTTTGAAGCGTTTTGTCCCACAATTCCCTTCTATTCTTCACTTCTTCAATTAAGTATTCCGTTATGTTGCTATTCGGCTTCTTTGAAACGGGAAATTAAAGCGAAAACCACCGGGAGCGGTAGCTCAGTGCATGAACTGATGTCACTGCAGCGCTTCTGACTGGGAGGTCCTAGGTTCGAGTCCTGATGGCGGCAGGATTTTCGACACTAGCTTTTCAGATAGGTCGAATTCAGTCGCTGTCTTAAGAGAATTCTAGCGGCAGGCTGCTTTAATCGGTATTTTCCGTGGTTTCTCCGATCAACACTAGGCGAATGCCGGAGCAGTACCCTAACAAACGAGCCACGAACCGCGCGCGATCTGTCCTTCCTCTTCCTTGTCCTATCCTCTCCCCTTACACACACACACTTACACTAACATGCACAACACTACCACACATTCCGGGAGACCGGTCGGGAGCTTAGAGCTTGTCCCGGCTGGGGCGGTGCCCCGCTGGTGGGAGAGTCCTGGTTAGGGGGAAACCTCACTAGCCGACGGTAGGTCGACGCCGGATCTCGCCATCCAGCGGGGGGGAAATCACCGCCATCTCCCGAGAAAAACATGCACTACACAAATGGGACTAATGACCAAAGCAGTTGACGCGCCCGGAAACACGAAAAAAAAAATCAATCAAAAAAGCGAAAACCACGAAACTATTACGAGCAATTCAGCGAGAAGTGGCGACAAGATTCAAACACCTTTGAATATGTTGTCATTGTAACAATATTCTAGAAAATCTTCCAAGGGATTCATATAATGTACCCTCAAGAATTAAAATAGCCGTTTCAAATTCGTAGGCCTTCAAGTTGAACTAGATCATACTGAACACGTTGATGATGATGATGAACAAGTTGAACTAGAAAATGCATTTCGAATTTTTTTTCCACAGACGTACGGAAGGACAAATGTTAAAACGAGAACTCTCAAAACCTCTATTTCCAACATAATATCGATACCTACTTTTTTCAGCATAAAATAATTTTCTCAGAACTTTGAATACCAGAAGTAAAAAAAAAATACTACTATCTACTTTTTTCAGCATTAAATAATTTTCTCTGAACTTCGAATACGAGAAGTAAAAAAACAACAACAAAAATATAGTAATACGGATAGTTTCAATAAATGTGCCGTGCTTCTAATAGTTTTTATGTAGTAAGCAATTATGCAAGTAATGAATTCAAAATATTTCATATCAAAAATGATTTAGGCGCAAAAAAATCATATACATTCATCTCTAAAGGTATTTATATTACAGGTGAATTATATTACAGAACTTCAGTAGATGCTTATATTACGATGTCTTACAAGTATTTGCTTCATATGGACTACTTTGATCAGTTCACTTACGTCAATACTTCACAAATCAGAAAATGCAATATCCAATACTACATCTAACGTTTGCACGCTAACTTATGTAATAACGTAAGAGTAAACTATGGTACACCAATGAACGAGCACAATGTGATAAATGGTGCGCATTTGAGGATAGATAAATCTCACTGGAAGTCTCACAAATTACAATGCAGTCTTTTTACAAAGACTTCCTAATAATAGCATTACATTTACACGTGCAAATTTTGAGATACCTTCTTTTTCAAATAACTGAAAGCTACTTTATATTTCATCTGAGTCTTTCATAGTATTATTTAAGATAGAGCCACAAAATGATGGAATGATGGAAAATGGAAATAATGGGAAAAAACTGTAGCCGCAGAGGTGGTCCATTTATACATTATATGCCTAAATATTGAGAAACAAAATCTACAGCATTAACAAGTATCTCAGAGAAACTTCAATTTCTTGTAGAACGCGGTTTGTCAGTATTTGCCGACAGTCTCAGTATTTCTCCAGTAACTTGAAACCATACCTTTTCCTCCATTTACTCATAAAGACTGCAATAAGTTAGCTAGCTCATACAATTTTAGATAGCTCATAAAATTTCGAAGAATGCTAAATCGTCACGGTGCACTGTGTGCTGACTCCAACTGCACCAGAATGATGATGTAACAGGCAACACCCTGTGCCAAGGAGCACAGCAAAGAAATGTCCAGAGAGAAGAGACCACAAGCACTGAATGTGGCTCTCTTTGCTTCTCTTTCAGCTTGTGATGCAAGATGGTGGATTTCGCAGCATTCCGAACCGTAGCCGGTCTGCATGTGTATGCCTTGCAAATGTCGCCATAGAATTTGGGACGTAAGACGCGCCTCTCGGGTCACAGCACCACACGACGTTAAGATTACAAGAATCTGAAAAAGATATTGAATGTGAGAAGACGAAATGACGAAGAATCATGAAGGTTCTTTTCACGAACTGACGTGAGTGAAATTTAAAACAAGAATCATCTCTACGTCTGATAGCATTCGTGAAGGAATTGGTATATCATTTCATTAAGTTTAAGCTACAACACTAATACAACGTATCAACCGAAAAAAAAGTGACTAGAAAAAAAGCATATAAAGGTTGAAGAGCCGTGGCTGCCTCAAGCTTGAAGGATCGCGGGTTCGAATCCCGCCCGGGGCATGGTTGTTTATGTGTGTCCGTATACCGTTACCCTCAATCTTACATACAGTGTTCGCCATATGACCCTAGTAGTTTAAAAGCCACTTTAAATAAGTAAAGAAGTCTGTAATTCATTTTACATAAATAATCATGTTTAGAAACAAAAGTAAATCATATCTTTACAACTTGCTACATGTATTCTACATGAATGCATAATGCTATGGATTTACAAGCACTACTTACAGAAAATCAAATAGTCTTTCCTTGTTTAAAAGAAGAAAAGAGAAAAAATCCCCATTTTCTTAATTCCAAAAAAATTACGTAAGGCATTTTTACGAGAGAGGTAAATAAAAACATATATTCCACATTCAATTGCAATTATTTTTTTGATAACAATGATTATGTTTTTGAACTTTCTTTAAAGTAGAGGATATCTGAATTTCGACCATCGATATTTGAACTCTGTTAATACTTCAGTTATCTCTGTCAACATGAAAAAACTTCTTTCATAAATGATTTTATACTCGTTGACTTATAATATTTGAGTAGTTAATATTTGAGCATCTTCCATTGACATAACTTTGACAAGTAAATCTTTTTCCGAATACACCTCAAAAGATGAATTCACATCTGATTTCTGTAGTTAGATATTGCTATAATAAAAGTATTAGATCACAATATCTAAATTTCAAGCCTCTGTACTGCACTATTTGTGTACAAGAATGAAATTAAATTTTAAGAAAAAATACGAAAGTGATAACGTACCAATCCAATCCACATTGCGGTCCACAGGAAGACTTCAATAATGAGTAATACGTGAAGTGTATCATTGCTTCGACTGGTGATTCTACATAAGAGTGAATATAAATCTGATGTTAAGGTAACGAATACTTTTACTATAAACAGAAATATCTGCACATTATATGCATTGTTAAGATGAACGATGGCATCCATAAGAAGCGAATGAGCCTTACAAATGTGAGATAAAGCTCTTGCAAAGGGTGCTTTTCCGTTCTTCTTTCGCATTATCAGTAGTTGCAGTTCATTGTTGAGTTTTTTCAGTCTTAATTTTATAAGAATTACTAGAGCCGAGAAATGCATTCCCACTGAAGATATAGATATTCCAGTATTCCATAAAGAGATGACATTCATCACAGCTCTAATAGTAAATATTTGATCGAGTGTTGAACGGAGGTATATGTCGCATATGAAGATAATACATAAATAAAGAAGAAATGCAGTTGTTCCCCCAAATACATATTTTTTACAATGTTTGTAATTGTCTTTACAGTCTTGCGACATGTCATCTACTATGATAATTTTCTTGATGAAACAATAAATATTTTTTCTGTAAGCTGTTGTCGTTGCCAAAACAATGTAGAGCAAATGTGAAAATGTGGTTACTCCCCAAACGATTAAATTAGACCATCTCATAGTGGGGAGATATATTCCTTGCAAATATCTAACTATCAATAGTTCATAGAATGACAAGCTTGAGTAAGTAATTGCACATACTGCAAATATGAACTGAATATTAGATTGCTTAAGTTTACAGCATGAATATTTGTGTAAAAATATGAAGAACGGTGTAAACCCTTGCATTGTGGTGATAAAGAACAAGGGCTTCACCATCTTCAAAAAATTGTCCAAATTATCCATTAGTTTTGGTTCCACATTCATAGTAACATCTTCCATTTCTTATTCAGAATGCTTCCTTGCGGTGAAAGTTTTTCAATTAAAATGTTCCGTGATCTGAAAAAAATCATTTGAATTAATTTCGCGAGTTCTTTATTTTATAAACAAAAAAATGTTAAGTAAAACTAGTGATACTACTACTGAGGACAAATGACAACGCCTTCAATCATTTCAATCACTGAGGACAAATTTGTATATTTTTGTGTTTCGTAAAGTTATAATTACTAAATTAAAAATTATGTATTCCAAATATTTGAAACACTTTTTGCAAACTATGAACACGTTGTTTCAAATGCAGTCAATTAAATCAAGAAACTAATGCGTATTAAGTCCCACAATTTACTTTCTCGTATACATAAAGAGAATCGAGAAATTTATGTAATGTTACGGAAATCGATTTTGAGATTTCAACTGAAAAACGGATTTGGGGATACTCCGATATCGAAAAAGTGTTGTTTTCTCAAAATGTCTGCCTCTCTGTCCGTCTCTGAATAACACTAGCGCCTAACGTTTTCGTAGTATTTTTTTCTAAAATGAATATTCCTCGGTCGATGTGGCCCGACTCGAAACTCTGCGATTTTGAAAAATATTCTTCAAAATACGGGTACTATAAAACTCCTTGGGGCATTTTCAACATTTTCTCAAAA
Source organism: Teleogryllus occipitalis (assembly GCA_011170035.1). NCBI lineage: Eukaryota > Metazoa > Arthropoda > Insecta > Orthoptera > Gryllidae > Teleogryllus > Teleogryllus occipitalis. The sequence goes on from BLKR01010115.1 coordinate 62,599, forward strand.
TTAGGTCTATTGGAGTCGTTTGGTAAAACGCCATCCAAGGACACTGGTGCGAATCGAAATCATATTATTCTATTTTCGCTTATATCTTTGTACTACCTGCGCCTGTAACTTACATCAATCGTCGATCCCCATCGACACGTACGCTGTTGGCATTCCACGTGTGGAACAATACATGCAGTTACTTAAAGTAATGCATACAACGAGGTTAAAATTATTTTTTAACCTCGCGGGCGGAGTTAATAGAGGGATAGCTTGACAGAAAGTTTTTTGGTTCGAGACGGAGTCTTTGAGAACTCTCTCGGACGTAGTACATATAATATATCACACTGAAATCGGCACTAATTGGAAGTTACAAAGCTTAAAACTTTGTTCGTTTGTAACACGTTGTGCATATATTGTACAGTTTCTCGGGTGTGCTGTGCTTGCATTTGATGCTCTTGGAACAGAAAGGGCGTGAAGAGGCCTGGCCAGCAAGTTGGCACAAATGACGATCAGTATAGTCTCTAATTGTATAGAAACAGTTTTGCAGCAGAAAAGATTTTACTTTTAACTTAAATTTGTGTACCAATTTTAATTCTTTAATTTCATCTGGTAATGCGTTGTAGAGTAACGTACATGTATTGTATGTGGATTTATTGTAGGGAGCTGTTGATACTGACACTTGATGAACATGATTTCTACGTCGAGTGTTGTTACTATAAATATCAGTATTGCATGAAAATATGTTCCCACCGTTAAGTAAGTCAGTTTTGACAAATACTACAGACTCATAAATAAATAGGCAAGGCAGTGGTAAGATTCCAAGCTCAATGAAAAGAGGCTTGCAGGGATTACGTGGATGGCATTTATTCATTATTCGGATAATTTTCTTTTGCAATCTAAATGTCTGGGCACTAAAGGATGAGCTTCCCCAGAATATTATGCCATATCTCAGGCGGGAATGTACATTTGCAAAATAAACGCAACGAGCTGCATGAAGGCTGACAGAATTAGAAAGAATTCTGAATGCATAACATAATGAGCTTAATTTAGTGTTTAATTCTGTTATATGTACATTCCATTTGAGGTTTGCTTGAATTGAGAGACCTAGAAATTTTGTTACCTTAACATCAGCTAATTGCATATTGTTCATTTTCAATACAGGCATATCCTTTACGTAAGAGGATAGGACCTAAGATGTGTTCTTGTTCACGAGTTTGGATGTAAAATTTCTATCATTTTAATCATTACGAGTTACTTTATAAAACCTCATCTAATGAAAATATGTCACATGAATGTTATATAAACTTGCAGTCTTCCTACTCGCAAAACTTATTTCAGTACATATCTGGGGAAAGAAGTAATTAAACGATAACATGCGTGATATTGCGCATGTGACCGTAACGCGTGGTAACTAAGATTTGCAAAACAAACGAATAGACCACACTTCGAGTAGAGAGCAAGCACGATTACATTAGCATAACGTAAGACCTCACTAGCTTCAACGTAAGTGCATCGTACAATATTTTAATGCATAAATAATTGTAGTTATGCACGTAATTGATTATGTATCTTCTGCAACCCTACTGTTCATAAAGTTTCTGCAGCAGCACGCACAAAACGTTTTACGTAATCGACTTGGCTGCGTCCCTACTTGCAGACAAATCGAAAATTATTTTTAAATTTTCATATTTTTTAACCCAGAATATTTTAATCGTAATTATGCTTTCGGAACGACATGGGACACTCAAACATTTTTGCAAGGGTTTGAGAAAATATGGAATTATTTTTGAAAAACTATCGGTTTCTGAAAATTGCCCATTTTTGCCTTACTTATAGTCGAAAACTTCAGAAATTCTGAGAAAATAGATAGTTAGGAGCTTTTTTCCTTCAAGTGTATTAAATCATTAAAAACATTTGTGATGATAATGATTATTATTATTATTATTATTATTATTATTATTTAACGATTATTTTACAGTTCTAATGACCCTTTCACGTACTCTACACGCCAATGTTTTTTTATTCCGTCAAGCATCTTCTTCTATCCTTCTTCTCTTCAATGTCGAGTCGATTACGGACTTCCAAGATTTCCTTGTCCTTCCTCGTTTTCTTCTTTCAAAAGGGATCCACTCAAAGACAATTTTTTATATTCTGTCAGCATGCATTCTCATTAGATGGCAATACCATTGGAGTCGTTTGGATTCTACATTTTCGATCACTAGTCTCTCTATCTTCATTATCTGTCTAATCTCTTCGTTTGTTATTCTATCAAACAGGGTATACTGACAACATCGTCTCCAAAAATTCATTTCCATAGCATTTAACCGTGAGTTTATTTCATCTTTTTTAACCCAAATTTCAGATCCGTATGTCACACAACTCTCCACCATTGTCTTATACATTTGTCTGTTAGTTTGCTTTCTAATATTCTTGTTCCATAAAATAGTATTAAGTCTGCTAGTAATTGCCCTTCCTTTGCTTATTTTTTTAATAATATCATTATCATCAGATCCATCTGAACTAAGAGTCACTCCGAGATATTTAAATTCTTTTACTACTCGAAGTACACCCATTTCTGTTTGTAGGTCATTCCCAGATTTCCCTACAACCATGTATCTTTGTTTTTCATTATTTATTTCGAGTCCCCATTTTTTATATGTTTCTATTAATTTCTTTAACATATATTCAATATCGTACTGATCAGTAAAATGACTTCGTCATCAGCAAAAAGGAGATTATAAATCTGCTCGTTTCTGTGATGGCTTTTGTTGATGGATATATATCAACTGTCGTCCGACTGAGCTGGCATTTCACCAGGTGAATAACTTCACCTCCCCTCTGAAACGACGGTGAAGTTTATAGTATCCACTGTAGTATTAGGAATCTTTACATCTGGTTATACTAAGTCGGATTAGGAGACGAGATATTGCTGCTGATACCACGATAACGAAACCCTAAACTTTTCGATGTGTTCTGTTTCTCTCACCTCGACGCTTCCTTCGGGGGTCGCGGGGTTGATCCTAGCGGCACCGTCGCTTGGTCGCTTGAAACCGCGGCGCCCTTTGATTTCTTCTTCTGGAGCTACGTTACATATCGTGTGATTACTACTCACCAGGGCGAAGCCTCGCAACAGATGTTTTCTTTGTATCAGAGTTGTATCTTTGTATAAGTCTTTGTATCTTTGTATAAGTTTTCACTCGAGTTCAGATTAAAATGATTCAGAATATTATATTGAAAAACAAAACGTGAATGATGTACTCTATCAATTAATGATGAAAAACTTGAGTAGTAGAGGTCATTCTGTATAATGCGTTTCCCAACAAAACCTTTCACTGCCCTGCTTCTGTAGAATTAATTTGTTTTACTTGTTTGTGTTCACTTCTTATCGATTTCCAGTCTTTACCTTTACGAAATATTACTAAGTGGAAAAGCTCGTCATGTCACTATAAAATATTACATGTGAGGCTGCCAAAGAAACAAGAGTTTGGGATAAAGCTCCTGAGAAGATGATTTTGAAAAAAAATGGTCTTTAAATTAAAAAAATATTGTCATTTTGTTGATAAGTGTTTACGTATTATTGGAATACAACAATGTCTCTTATTAAAATTGTAACACGTATGAATAAAAGTGCACGCTGATAAAAATAAACAAATATTTACTCTCGCAATTCAAATATTCTTATTAAAATTTATTTGTAGTTAATGATGTATCAATTTCCAAATTTAAGTTTGAGTATTTCAATACTCAAACAAATAAATATGTAGTAAATAAATATGTAGTTTTAGTATTGTAATGCCGCGACAGAAAAACGAGACTTTTCGACGGAAAACTCTTATTACTGGGTCCTGCTTACAAAATTGTGGATAATTCTTATTTGTGATATAAGCCTTGCCATTGAATCTGCTCTTCCGCGTGGTCAATTTAATCCACCTTCCCTCCCACACTAATTTACGGCAATAAACTTGTTCATTTCAGGACAATTCTGTTGAATACCATTATACCATTCTGTTGAATACCATTCTGTTGAATACCACCAATACCATTCTGTTGAATATCATTATTTATGATGTATGTGATATAATATAATGGTATAATGATAATGAAACCGGATACGCATGGTTCCGGCATGGAGTTGCTTAGCACGTGGTCCTGACAATACACTGGTTTTTCATTCACTTTCTTTCGGGCCGTGGCCATGGTCGGACCTGCTATGGACGTGGGTGCTTCAGCAACTCTGTATTGGAGTTGTGCTGTGGAGGAAGATTATGTTTGACCAGTATATGTATTAGTAAGGTGTGTATCCTTTATATGACCTTAACTTAGATATATACTTGTATATAATGTATTTATTTATTTAGTTATCTGTGTAATTATTTTTCTACATGTATGTTCATTCATGTTTTTTTATGTTGTTGTTCAGAAGAGTTTGTCCTTATTTATTGTGATTGTGTTTTTTTGTTTGTTAGCCCTGATGATGGAATAAAATATTCCGAAACGTTGGCAAACTAGTGTAATCCATTAATTGACCGATCCGGTGATCCTGTATCCTCCAAAAGTTCTATTAAACAATTTTCATCTAACGTGATACAAACAAAATTCAAAATATTCGGGTTAGATTTCGTTTGGCAAAGACAAGGGATAAAATAATTGGAATAATTAAAAATTGACAATAAAACATCTGTCGGTCTGTCTGCACACCCGTCACTCTGTAGCCAACTCTATCGCGTAAGCCGTTCAGGCGATATTCTTCACTTTTTTTTCTTCTTCGATCGATCTGAACAAACTCGAGGCCCTGCAAGTTTGAAATGGATATTTTCATTTCTGGGGGTACTTTACATGAAGCTTCAACATTTTCAAAATTGTCTCAAAATGAACACCAATTGTTTTATTACGCCTTGACTTCGGATAGCATAGATAACACATAACCGAATGGCACAGGCTTCATTTTCGTTGAATTACCTGAATTTTTGAAAATTGTAGACATTCAAAATTTACTTTACTGCATTTACTGCAAATTTACTTTACTAAAATTTACTGCATAATCGTGCTTGAAGTCCATGCAAAATATAAAAAACTCAAAAACGGCTCCAAAAACTTTTCTCTATTTTTTTCACGAATGTATAAAAGAACGCTTGAAAATTGCGTAGGTCTCATTATTGTTGAACTCTCTGAATTTTCTAAATTGATCAGTTTGAAATAATGTGAGAAACAACTATTATTTAAGCTTCGAGAAAAATATTTCGCCACGTGGTGACTGGTGTAGCTGAAAAGCTACGCGCCAACTGTGTCGGTACGCACGGATGGTAGGGAAAGAACGGATTGCAGTTTTTGTGTGGATCGCTCGCACCAGGCCGGGACGGCACAGACGGCCGGGATGGAATGGAGACGTTGGGCAGTTTCTGAATCAGTTTGTCTCCTCTCTCCGAGTATCTTGTTGTGCATGGCGGCTTCATAATTTAAGTAAACAAGCAATCACATTTTAGAATAGATAGATAAATTTATTTAAACTGCAATTGGGTGTGACCCGGTGGCAGTTAATTACATAAGTAAGATATTAATTTTCATGCAAATAACATAATAATGTTGATAATAATGCTAAAATAATAATAATAATAATAATAATAGTAATAATAATAACAGTAATAATAATAATAACAGTAATAATAATAGTAATAATAATAACCGTAATAATAATAGTAATAATAATAACCGTAATAATAATAGTAATAATATTAATAATAATAATAATAATAATAATAATAATAATAATAATATAAAAACTGGTGAATCTTAAAAACAAACATTAAATTACCTAAAAGATAAAAGAAACGTCAATCTAAAACAGCACTTAGTGCTTAAACAATGAAGACCGCACTGCACTTGCCTACACTTCACTTCATTTCACTTCACTATTACACTAAAAAAAAACACCTTCATTATTTCTCTGCTCTACACTGCACAACACTTCACTTCACTTCACTTCACTGTATAACTTAATATTCCTAGTTAACTACCTCAAACTTAGAAATGCCCTAAATTACTTTCCTAAATTGTTGAACGCTTCGAGGAAAGGGTTCAAAGGGTTTTGCAGGCAATCTATTCCAATCTCTTATCGTTCTATTTGTAAAAGAAAATTTCCCGACATCCGTTCTCTGCGGTCTTAAATTTATTTTGTGCCTGTGATCACCTCTACCGATGTACGTAGGAAAATTTAGCCGCCGTTTAATTTCTTTCCAAGCTGGATGACCGCTATAAGCTTTATACAAGGCGCAAAGTCTTGCCAATGTTCGCCTGTTTTCGAGTGAATCCCACCCTATCCTTTTCTTGTCCCTGAACGTAAATTTAGCTGCTCTACGCTGAATCCTTTCCAAATTCTTACACTGCATAATTTTGTGCGGATCCCAACAAATTGCTCCATATTCCATTATCGGACGAACAAGCGACAAGTAAGCAATTTCCTTCGCGTTTACTGTACTCTTTTTTAAGATACGCATTACAAAATGAAGAGATCTCCACGCTTTCCCTACAACAAAATCTACGTGAATTTTCCAGCTTAATTTACTATCGAAATGGATACCTAGGTACTTACACGAAGAAACTCTCGGAATAATGTCGTTACTTAAACG
>BLKR01010116.1:0-69195 GCA_011170035.1 Teleogryllus occipitalis
CAGTAGCTAAACTCGTGCTAGCAATGTTGAAAGTGTCGAAACTTCTGCCACGGTCGGAACTCAAGAACTAGGATTTCCCTGATAGAGGCAGTGCAGTGAAGTCAGTTGATGCCTTGACTCGGACGGTCCACCAAACCGAACTCGTACTATATTCTCATATTTTTTAACCAATCCACCCGTGAAACAATTTGCAAAACGATGTTTCTATTTCAATTTTAGAGTTAATTAAAATTAAAAATAATTAAAAATTTAAAAACCGTAACTGTCTTCAAGTACATGGATGGTGATGGAGACACATGTCCTGCTCCTCTCCTACTGCAACGGCTTAAATTAATTTAGTAGACGCTTTCTTCTACACTAGGTACTGACCGCCAAACAAACACATTTTTAATTTTTTTATTGTAATTTGAATTTTTCAATTAATTTTAATAATTTTTATTTGTCTTCACAATTACTTGGTTGTACAGATAGAATAGCAAAATTTCGCATTTCCGATATTAGTTTTAGAGGGACAGTTTTCCTTTTTTCGCAACATATTAGCAACTAACGCGAATTTCGTTTAGAAAATATGAGTCTTTTCGCGGTCTTTGCTGTGCTAATTTTATGTACCACCAGGATAAGCAGCAAGAGAGTTAACAGGATAATGAATTGACAGAATAATGAATTCGTAGTGGGATAACAAACAATAAGTGTAAGATTTTTAAAAGAATATTACCTGGAATCACGCAAGATAACAATACGTAAGAACATTGTGGCTAATACCACCATCCCAAATGAGAAAGTATTTCTCTGAATCTGATGCTAAACAAATGGTGTTACAGCTCTGTTTTCTTGCGACCAAAGAAAATCACGCCTTTTTTTAAAACATGCACTCCAGCGAAAAAGCAACAATAACAGACAATGTTTTGATAGAATTTCCGGATTGCATTGAAAGAAGCCCAAGAAACAACGTAAAAGCACAGGAGCGCACATTTCTACGAATTCGTAAGAGAACAAATAGAACCCAACTCGTCTTACCTGAGAGAACGAATAGACATACAGCTACCCCTTTTCTCAAAACATTTTCTCACAAAAATTATTTCGGCCGTATTACGCTCGTTACTACTCCACCACGAACTCCTTTTTTTGTCGCAGGCGCGCGTGCGGGGCGGCGGCGGCAAGAAGCAACAGCAGCAGCACGAAAAGGGGGAGGGGGAGTAGGACGGGGTGGAGGAGAAGGCGAGAAGGAGCGTCTGAAGGGATTCCAACGCACCGAAATCTTAATCTTCCTAATTCCATTGTCGACGCTCGCCTCGGCGCCTACACCCCCGCACCGTGGTGGCGGTGCGCCACCGCCGATGGGGCGGCGGCGGAGGCGGCGGTGGGTGTTGGGGCGGCGAGGGGCTGAGACGCTCGCTTCAACGAGTTCATTTGTTAACTGCGCGCGCGAAGGGTGAGGCCGTGATACAGCGCCCAAAGAGGCCCAACAGGCTTTCCAAGAGGAAAGTTGGTGGTGGCGACGGCGGTGGAGGCGAAAGCCACGATGTGGGTGGGAGAAAAGGTGGTGTTCATCGCTACAACTGTGATTTTGATGTTGTTAGCGGTAGTTTTGGTGACGTTAGCACTGGTTTTGATGGTGTTAGTGATGCAAACAGTAGTGTTGGCAGATTTGGTGGGGGTAGTGGATTTGGTACTGATGGTTTTGTTGTTGTTGTTGTTGTTGTTGTTGTTGTTGTTGTTGTTGGTGGTGGTGGTGGTGGTGGGGGTGAGGGGGGGGTTGTTCTGGGAGTAGCGGTAGCAGTCGTGATGTCGCTCTTATTGCTATTTTTAGTGGTGGTGGTGGTGGTGGTGGTGGTGGTGGTGGTGGTGGTGGTTCTGGGAGTAGCGGTAGCAGTCGTGATGTTGCTCTTATTGCTATTCTTAGTGGTGGTGGTGGTGGTGGTGGTGGTGGTGGTGGTGGTTGTGGTGGCAATGGTAGAGGTGGTGGTGGCAATGGTAGTGGTAGTGGTGCAAAAGGTAGCGACAACGGGGACGAAGGCGCGGCCGAAGTCGCGATGGAAAAGTCAGTAATGGCGGGGGGGGGCATAGGCGGTTGGGGAGCGATGGCAAAAGCTGTGAAGTAGCGGTAGCGTTGGTGGAGGTGGTGGCAAAGGTGGCTGCGGCGAAAGACGTTGGTGGCAGTAATGGTGGTGGTTGTGACGGTGGCGAGAGCTGTGACTCCACGACCGAGCCGGGAGGGGAGACAGCTTGGCGAGTGTGATTGTTGCAGAGGAATGTTTCGGTCGGCAAACTGTGGAAAGAAATTATCACCGACCGCCTCAGACGCAAGGAAATTGCTGGCATACTCGGTATTCGTTTCTGGTGTTTTGATTTGATTGTTAATGGCGACTTAGAAAGCGAGGTAGGCACTGATTGAAACCAAATATTGCTGTGAAGCTGAGGTATTTCCCTAACACATCGCAACAAATGACGATGAAATTAACGGCGTTGAGAATACAAAATACTATAAGCAATTCTTCTTCTTGCGAATAAGCCCCATTGTGACTACGCAAAGTATTCAGATGTATTTCTTAGCCTATCTTTGTGCCCATAAGCCATTCTTTCATCTTTTGGCTGTGCGCTTTTTTTTCTCTCTTCAGTCCAAGCTTTTCCTGTTCTACACTTTGGTACTTCTTCCAAATCAATCCGCCACGACTGCACTTTATATCTAAACGTGTTCCTCTTTTGAATGTCTTCGTCTGTGATCCCTGATAATTTAAGGTCCTTTTAAATTTCTTTGATAAATTTTATAGTGTCAATTGCTGCTTTACTTCTATTCGAATAAAATGCAACTATTTGTTTTGTAAGACGTTTCGGAATCATTCTTTTGATGTGTCCATAAAAATTTAGTCTACATTTTCTGAGTCACTCTGAATATCCGTATATTGTCTGATTTCATTCTTTGCTTCTGTTTGTACTCTTGTCTGTGAATTTTGGACCAAGAATTTTCCTAATAATTTTGCATTCCTTTTTTCTATATTTTCTGTCTTGTTTCCTGTTCAAAATTAGTGTTTCTGAGCCATATAGACATTTTGGTTTTATCACTGTACTAGCTGAAGTACCCGGCGTTGCCCGGGCATTTACTATAGTAAATTATTATCAGGAAGAGGAATTCAATCTTTGCATGCCCTGCGGTGGGACCTACCTCTATTTCTTCCATTGTATCTCTTCTCCGCCCTACTCCCTGCTATGCTCTGCCCGGCCGCGCTACGATAGTTGTCTTCTCTTGACCCCCATTTGGAAATTTCCGGATTATCTCGCTCACTTTTCCACAAATAATTACATTTTCTTATTTGAATTTCCAGCATCTAAACATTCACTTTATAACTAAAAGCAATAAACAAATCTAAACTACAAAATAAAATACTTGTAGACTCACATATATAATTTTAGAGGAGTTTTATATAATATTCCAACACTATCAATAAACTGACACGTTGAAAAACTTATCCTATTTTTATATTTTTTCTTCTATTTTATTCAAAAAGAAAGTTTTGAAATTGATCTGTCAACTCGTGACCTTGATGGCACTTACTGTTTTAAGCTGAGTATAACATGCGGAAGTTCGTGCACGGGTACGGTAGTAGGTAGATCAGGAGTAGTAGTTATAGATGTCACGACGTAATTTATGAATCATAATCATAAAATTAAATGAAAATACTTGTATCTATTCTGAAACATAATTACCAGTTTTTATATTTCTGAAGACGACAAAAATATGTATGTTTAATGTCCTATGTGCTAGTAACATGTAGTATAAAACTCATTCAGGAAAACCAATTCATCACACGACTGATACATTAGAAAATTAATGATCCTCCAACATTACACTATGTGTAAATAATAAATTGACAATGCACTGAGCCACATAACAAAATAATATTAGCATCATCATTATTTTATCCCAAGTGATAGATATTATGGATCCTGAAATATGAATAATAGAAACCAAGGACTCCCAGATATTATTTGCTTAGACAAACATATTTTTAGACAAATTAATTTTTGCTTACTTTTTTAGAAAAATATGAATGAGCTCATTTATTGGGAGCAATTGATATGCAAAACAACTTTACAGATTAGTCTTAATATGTAAATGATCATTGCTTAAATCCCAACCACAGCACTAAACTTCTTCACATATAGAAGAAAAAAGTACAACTGCAATTAATATGACAAACAACTGTACAGATTAGTCTTAATATGCAAATGATCATTCCTCAATTACACACCACTGTTCAAACTGCCATTGCATATTGAAGAAAAAAGTTTACTGAATGGACTGAAAACATACACACATTTTCCATTTTACCATTTTGAACCTGAGAACTGTGTAAATAGTCAAATTGAGAGTCCTAATGAACTGCTGTCCTACTACTTAGAGAATTATTCACATTTCTCCCCTTCTTGCAGTATTGTTTTCAATGGGGCAAGTGAGTATTTCAGCAAGTCGATCTTCCCTCTGAGTAACCGATTCAAAATTTTAGTAGACTGCCCATCTCTTGACATTTGTAATCTGTTTTGACAATTGTGACACTCGTTTAGTCAAACAATTCAGTTGTCACTAATTTCGCTAAAATAAGACGTTGTTTAGATTGTATACGATATGTGTATATTGTACATTGTACATTACTGTATATTCTGTACTGTATATCATTGTACTTTTTATTCTCTCAACCTACCTCAATTATTAAACACTTTCAAACTCACAATGATTTCTTGCCACTTTGCATACAACACGGACAAAGAGCAATGCATGAACATTATTCAAACAACCTTATTCAAACTCTAATGAATTTCGTAATAATTCTGGACATTGATGAAATCAGTAGTAGATCTTGTCAGACGTCATTCTCTGGTGGCGCGTAGCTAAACTATTGGCATTGATGCACTCTTGAATCTGTGATGTAAGGCTAGGCGAAAAATGTCCAGAAAAGTAATTATTTTAAAAATATATTACTGTTTATGTTTGTAAATTATAGCCTATAGTACTCCAGGCCTTTAAAGGGTGCTAACACAAAAGTTTCATCAGTATTGGTTCAGTAGATTCAGAGATTACCGCTCTGGAAGACAACGCACTTCTGTCTTTATATATTACTATAAATTATAGTATCTCAATTTCGTGTCCTTTGACGTACACTGTTTGTTGTAGATATTTTGGGTGAGACGACATGCTGTTTCCATGTTTTTACATCTAGATTCATTGGGCTTAGTTTCAATTCCATTTTTCTGAATTATTTCCCCCAGATATTTAAATTGTGTCTCTTAATTTAAGCAATTATTATTATTATTATTATTATTATTATTATTATTATTATTATTTTCTCTTCTTTTCTCAGTTAGCATTGATAACCATTCATCTATTCATACGACTTAGGTTCTGGCAAGCGCAACTGATTATGACAGATCAGAGGAAAGACGGAGAAGAAATTCATATTTGTCCGTCGTTCAATTTAAGAATTTTCGCACACTATGACAAGTCTGTAGGATTAAAGCTTTTTGGATGGTTATGCATATTCCATTTGATAATCCAATTTTTGTAAGACCTGAAGCAAATCGGTCCATCACCACTCCTGTGGCTGAGATGATTATTGGCACTATTTCAACCTTACTCAGTTGCCAAAGATGTTGGATTTCTGCTGTCAAATTCTGGTATTTAGAAATCTTATCCGATTCTGTCTTGTTGAGATTGTTTGTCAGTGGACAGCCTACATCTATGATTGTTGCATACTTTTGCATTTTATTGATAACTACTATGTCCGGGCGATTATAATCCACAGTTTTATCGGTGATAATAGGCCTATCCCAGTAGAGTACTATTTCACTATTTTCTGTAACCGGTGATGTGAGTATTTGTAAAATGGTGGAGGGTTCTCAATTAGTCTATAATTTGATGCCAATTGTCTATGGATTATTTTAGCTAATTGATTGTGCCTCCCTAGATATGCAGTTTTCGCAAGAACTGGGCATCCTACAATCACATGGTCGATGGTCTCATTCAGTTGATTACACATTCTATAGACATATTTTATACTGCTCTTCAGTATGAGTTTATCATACTTGCGTGTTTGTATTACCCCATCTTCAATTGCTATTATAAATCCTTCAGTTTTAAGAAATAAATATCCCATTTTCAACCACAGGAGAGAAGACACTATCAACTGATGGGTTATTTAAGAGATCAGGATATTTTCCATGAAGGGTCTTGTTCTTCCAATCTGTCTGAATGTTACTTATCTGGGAAACAATTTCAGTGTTGGTTTCAGTCTTCTGGAGATTAAGAGTTGAATATTTTGCATCTACAGCAACTACATTCTTCAGTAATACACTATCCGAGGCGTGAAAGCCTTTTCTTTTCTTGTAACCTGCAAAGATTGAAGATATTAAGCAGGCCTCTACCTCATTGGTTTCTGAGAAGATAAAGGCTTTCAAAAGCGCTCTTGGGATCATGCATTCTGAATTTTGTGAGGGTAGTTCGAGTAATCGTATCCAGTTTTCGAAGGTCTGTGTCTGAATATTTCAGAATACCAAAGAAATATGACAATACTGGGACAACATAGGTGTTAATAAGACTTAATAGATTCCTTGAGTACAATTTTTTGTTCATCAACTTTGTGATTCTTGATTTGTACCTTTCCTTGAATATCGACTTCATATTTGCGTGGTTCACTCGTCTATTTTATTGGATACCAAGGTATTTACAAGTGTCGTGGTACAAAAGCTGTTGAAAATCACATGTTTCAACAGGTACTTGGAACAATTTACAATTTTTAGGGGGGATTTCGGCACATTTATTGAATCCGTAGGCCATAGCAATGTCTTTACTAAATACCCGCGTCACATACTTCAGTGCTTTCATATGGTTTTGGCTCTCGGTAAACAGTTTAAGATCATCCATAAACAATAAATTGCTGATTCGGGAGCTAGGATCTCTCAGTCGGAGTCTGTACCCTAGACACTCCTTGTTTAGAAGCTGTGATAGGGGCTTTATAGCTAAACAAAACCATAGAGGGCTCAATGAATCGCCTAGAAATATTCCTCGACAAATACCAATCTTAAATGTACAATTTTCCAAATGAATCTCTGTACACCAGTTTTACATTAAGGTTTACGACCTTTCTATTTATTTTATATATTTTCAAAATGTGTATCAGCCATTCATGGGGTACCGAACCAAATGCCTTTCTATGGTCGATGTAGTACATGCTCAATTTTCGGCTTGTTACCTCAGCTTGTTTTATGATTACGCAGTCCACAGTAAACTGTTCTTTGCATCCAAAGGTACTTCTGATGCATGCTTTCTGTTCCATGCTGATGTTGTTCTGATGACAATGAATGTATAACTTTTCGTGTAAAACTGATGTTAATAACTTACATAGAACAGAGAGACATGTTTTATTTTTATTATTATTAATATTATTATTATTATTATTATTATTATTATTATTATTATTATTATTATTATTATTATCATTATTATTTTTATTACAACAACGGCCAATCTTTTATGAGCTAATAGTGATAGTACGAAGCCAGAATTTGAAGCAGTTGCAATAGCTGCCCAATATCATGCCCTGCCCTGTTCTCAAAATTTCCCTGGATGAAAAATGCCGTATTTTTCAGGAACAAGTAAAAACTATGGATCATAACTTAGCTCATCCAATTCTAACAAATTCAGGATATATGAAAACGCACCAGAGTCTGAAGTTATCTCCACTGGAAGAACTGCTGAAGACCGAGCAAATGGCACCGATGACATCCTGCGTCGATTCGCCCTCTGAGATTCCCAGGTCCTTGGGTAGGACATGAATCCAGAGAAATACTAACCAAAGCCACGGTTAAGTAGTGTAATAATAATAATAATAATAATAATAATAATAATAATAATAATAATAATAATAATAATAAGTCAGTGATCAAACGACAATACAGGCAATGGGTGATGAAGAAATATATAAGTATTTAGGATTCGATCAAGCAGCAATCACAGACAACAAGGCAATCAAACAATCTCTTACAAAACTGTACAAATCAAGAATCACTGCACTCCTGAAAACCAAACTAACAGGTAATAACATGATAAAGGCAATCAACAAATTTGCAGTACCAGTATATACGCACTCATTTGGAAGTATATCGTGGAGCGACACAGACCTCGAAGACATCCAGAGACTTACCCGCACAATTTTTACAAAATTCAGAGATCACCATCCAAATAGCGCAATAGAACGAGTGACACTCCCACGAAGTGAGGCAGGAAGAGGCCTAATAGATCTAAAGAACTTGTGCTACAGACAAATCCATTCATTAAGGAACTTTTATTACGAGAAACAGGCAACCTCAGAACTACACGCTGCATTAGTTGAAGCAGATACTAAATTAACCCCTCTTAACCTTAACAACAAACAGCTGGACATTTCATCGCGGGTTACAGACAATAACTGCAAAATAGACATGTGGTCAAGAAAGGAACTCTATGGACGCCATGCAAAGGAACTCAAGCAACCTCATGTAGACTAAAAAGCCTCAAACACGGCTAAAATGCGGTAATCTGTTCGGCGAAACAGAAGGGTTCATGGTCGCCATACAGGATCAAGAGATCAACACTAAAAGTTACAGGAAGCATATCCTCAAACAAACAATAGATGACAAATGTAGAAAATGCAATACAACAGTTGAGAGCATACAGCACATCACATCAGGATGAAAATTAATGGCCCATACAGATTACACCTATAGGCACAATCAAGTTGCAAATATTATTCACCAGAAACTGGCAGCGAAATCCAACCTACAAGAAATGACCTGCCCATATTACAAATATGTTCCCGATACTGTAACTTCAAAATTCAAACTTTAAGTTGTACTACGACAGAGAAATTATTACAGATAAAACTATTCACCATAATAGACCAGCCATAACTTTTGTAGACAGACGGCAAAAGATTGGCTTCCTGATTGACATAACTGTTTCACAAACAGCTAATCTTCAAACAGCACATGCAGAAAAAATAACAAAGTATACAGAACTAGCAGCAGAAGTCAAGGCACTATGGCATCTCCAAAAAGTTCATATTGTTCCTCTGGTCATTTCGTGCACAGGAGTTATACCAAATAACATCCATAAAAATCTGGAACTTACTCAAATACCAAAATATACCCATAAAATTATGCAAAAATCGATCATCTTAAACACATGCAGGATCGTTCGAAAATTCCTAAATTGCGACGAAACATGAATTGACCTGTGTCTTGGTTATTAACCCGACACAAAGTCAAATAAAAATCCGGTGAATACCGAGAAAAACAATGTATAATAGTAATAATAATAATAATAATAATAATAATAATAATAATAACAATAATAATAATAATAATAATAATAATGGCTAGTTGAACCAATGCTAATAATCTGCACTTTGTAAAAAATGTATATAGAAGGGGAATAGCTTCATTCGGGATTCTAATTTCGAACGGCCAACCGCTGAACTGTGCCTTACACCATCCGCCCGGTATTTTGCGTCTGTAAGCATTTTAATATTGTTAAGCGTAGATATAAGTCAAATAGATTAATTTTATCGTGGAATACTATTTCCATGTCTGTTTCTATTTCATTCATTTAATTTTACATACATTTCGGGTTACGGCTCGCATCTGACCATCCATGATGTATATATCCGCAGAGCAGACGCAGAGTTTGGGAATGGTGCTCAGAAGAACTAAATCTCCGAAAATATAATAGAAGGCTCAAAAAGGACTTCGAGCCCCACTTATCACCCACATGTCCCCGGGCATTCCGCTACTTGATTCCACACGTGCTGTACTGTCCTCACTTGATCCCACATGTACCCCAAAGCTCGTGTCCTACAAAACTCGAATTCATTTGTAACCACGATAATCACTGGGTTTATAGGGCTAGATCGCATATTTTCTGTTTTATGAGCGATTTTAATGTATTTGCAGTACTCTGTACCCTATATGATAATTTTCAAATTTTTAATGCTTCGGTTTTAGGCCGCATTCCCACGAAGCCACTGGGTGGTGCCACCGAGTAATCTCGCGTCCCTTCAATGCACATCCATCGTCTAGCGTTTCTACACGTGGGAAAGAAAGGATTCGAAGGAGTTAGATAGCATTGGGCGCTGGCGGTCGCATGGCAGTCAACATGGCTAGGCGTCCGAGTGTCCGAGTCCTCATTGGAGCGTCCGAGTGTCCTAGCGTGAAGGCTGCCACTTAGAACAATATTCTGCTGGTGGGGGAGGCGGAATTCCGGTGCGCTGATGGTGGAGGCTGTGCTCAACTAGCCGTCACAGCAGCGCGACTGCCTCACGTGTGAATTTAAACCAATGCTTTGTCGGCAGACGCGCCACTCGGAAACGCTGTTGAGTGGCAATCGCCACCACCACCATCATGTCAGAAATATCATTAAACGTCCTACCTTTTAAACTCAGATTATGATAATAAACGTTTGGTTCATTCTGCTTGTGTCATAAAGATCTAATCATTGTTTACGAGCGTATTTCAAATTTATTATCCTGAAATGTATAAAACATTCGATTTTAGAGAAAATAAATAGTTCAGAGAATATTTTTACGTCTCTTAACATTATTTTGAATGCGGAATTATTTTAAATGGATACTCATCACTGGTCTGGTAATATATAAGTAATGGCAATGTCCAGAAGGGAGAAAGTTACCCTAGAAGAAATTGCTTTTCATTATGACGTATTTTAATGCTCAACTTTAAAATTTCTTCTAGCAATTGTGAAAGCGAAGACTACACGTTTATTTTCACTGAAAATGAAATGTATATTTTTGCTTTTCATGGTGTAGCAACGACAAATCTTGTATTTCAAGAAAATCGATTCTTAAAAATATGTTTGTGTATGATTAATTTCATAGTTAGATTGTAAAAGAAGACAGAAATTCTGCTTTATTAATGTCCATATTGAAAATAAATATTAAAATCCAAATAACAGAAATGACACCCGTAATAGGTCAGTTATTCATCTATTTCCAACATAAAACAACATTAACAGTAAAATTAAATAATCGCAACAATATATTGAGAACACGTCTTCCACATATTTTAGATTAAGTTATGGATTTCTCACAAAGTTCCATGCTACATTTTCATTATCCTACACAAATAAAATAACTGACTACCTGAAGTAGACGATCTTCGTATTTGTAGTTCGCTTCCCCTAGCCTTCTGGCCCCTGCGACGGAGGTTGGAAATCATTTCCGCTCAGATTTGTTTCTCGCGAGGTATTTACGGCAATAATCAACATAACCCCCCGTGAAATACAACTATTTGATACTGCCTTTGCATACATGCCTGCAGTAGGGTACGCAGTAATTCACTTGGTACCGCTCCGCCCCAAGGAGTCAGGTGGTTGCTTCCTGCGCCCCGGACCTGTATTGCTCCCGCTCCGCCCCCTATCCACCCCGCCCCGCCCCGTTCCCCCTTCCTCTCCTGCAGCTGGCTGCTTGCCAGAAATACACGGCTTCTCCGGCAAAGCAGTAAGGAATGGATTTAAAAATCTCGCTGTGTAACGGGTGGCAAGACAAAATTTTGTGTTGTGGTGTTCATTAAGGTTAGAAAATACCGGAAACGGTCAGTTTTGAGCCAACTAAAGGTCGATTTTGGTTTCAGCTTCAGAGAAGTTTGTTATTAAAATTACTGATAATTTAGTTCAAAGTAGACGGATATGAAAAAATATTTATTCGGTTGTTCATTCATAGCAAGAATACTCTAAAATTCAAGAGAAGAAGCCGGATACCATTTTAATTACTTTTCTAC
This sequence comes from Teleogryllus occipitalis, assembly GCA_011170035.1. Taxonomy (NCBI): domain Eukaryota; kingdom Metazoa; phylum Arthropoda; class Insecta; order Orthoptera; family Gryllidae; genus Teleogryllus; species Teleogryllus occipitalis. Next base: position 11,821 of record BLKR01010116.1, read on the forward strand.
GGAAACAGAGAAATTGTACACAAATTTGAATTAAACTAGAGAAGACACTCTGGAGGAAATCTGATGAACATGAGGATTATTGAGCCAAAACATTGTACTACATCTGGTACTCTCACGGTTACGCTTTACCCCATAATTACCTAAATATTTCTTAATATTTAGGTAATTGAAAAGTAGAAGAAAAATTGGGTATAATACAATCAGCAACTTGAGATGGCTATCAATGAAAGGATAAACGATCACAAATTAATTCAATTAATATATTCTTTTAATTTAACATTAAAATTAACCGCAGAACTGATGTCAATGTCTCTAAAATCATTCTTCCTGAAGTAAGCAAATATTATTTTGTTGACGGAATTCAAATTTCATCTCCATCCTCGGTTCTCTATTAAAACCGAAATATTATAATAAATAGTGGTGCAACAACAGCATGTAGTTTCTTGCTTTATTTGCAACGGTAACGTAATATTATAATGGAACTTGAACGCATATTTGTGTAATCTTTGAAAAAATTAAGAAATTATATTGAAAAACGTAAATTTGGAGCCGCTTTTCGAGAAAATCTTGTTTTAAAAATTGCCCTTCATACAAAATTACGCAAAATTACTCGTATTTTAAAATACGATAAATCACCTTATTTAAAGATCTAATTTTGGTGAACAAATTTCATTAAGAACACTTATAGGAAGACAACAAAAAATAGTTTTGTAACTTTTCAAAATTTACAAGAATCAAAGAAAAACGGTCCAACGCATTTTTATTATTGTACTATGCCATATCTAAGAAACAATTTTTAAAAAATATTACGGACAGACGGCAGTCGTTCTGTGGCAAACCACGTTTTCGGTATGAAGGTTCTACAAACCGTGGTTTTTGCGTGTACAGCGTGTTAAGGGAAATAATTTACTACATATAGGAAGAAGAAATATCCACATTTTCGGTATCAAGGATTTACAATACGGCTTTTTCTGCACAAAAATCTCCATTTCTCGTCACAGAATTACATAACATTCTCTTATAATACGTAAGTAGCGTGCGAGAAAGTAATGAAGCTATTCACACCGCTTCTCAACCCTAAAAGGCAGTAATATCTCCTCTGAAATCGGACCTTCACTGCAAATGATTTGACCACATGTTAAATTAATCAAGTTACAACTGATGTAATAATCATTAAAATCACTATCAACACTGTTTCAAAACAGTCGTGTTAAAGCTTATATTTAGAATTAAGTAAATTGTTTGTTTTCCAGCACGAATGGAAAACAAGTCAATTCGTTGGGATGTTGTCGGTAAAAGTTCAGACGTGGTGTTCATTTCGATTGTTGTCGGTGAAACTGAACACTTCGTACAGTACCCATTGAAAGAGCTACATCAGATTAAATTCTAATTATAGATAAAATTTAGGTTTTCTAATTGAATGTAAATTGAAGAGGGCCAAAGAGAACACGATGGAATAGAAAATTGAGCTCACACAATAGTCTGAAGCAATTATGCATTCAGTTTTGACCCAAAAGGGTCAAATAGGTCAAATCAAAGTAGGATAAATAATTGAACTTTGAATTATTGAGTCACATTACGTGAAACGACTGCAGGTGTAGAAAAAAGTGCGATTCATATCCGAAGGGTACATTCGGGTACTCCCGGAATGCAGTGGAATAGAACAAAGCACCTAGCGGTATGCGATCTGAATATAGTAATTATAGAATACAGATAGTATATTATAGATAGTGTATTATAAATATACATAGATAGTGTATCATAAATATAATTCACTAATTAAAATAGTGTAAATTAATAAATAGTGTAAATTGTGTTAATTGAAATAGAATAAATTAAAATTAAATTAAACTAGTGTACTATAAATATAGATAGTGTATTATAAACATATAATACAGTGTAGTAACGATAATTACACAAAATATAAAAAGAACACTAGCTTAAAATATCGATATCAAGACCTCATTTGGATATATTGGCCTTCTCAACAATAACCAAGCCTTGAGTATAGATGTACTAACGCAATGTCCAACGCTTTAACACTGAACATATAAAATGAATATGTTGCCATATTAATCATACATTTCACACTGCCGTATTGCTGGAAAACATAAAGCAATGGGGATCTAACTTAAGCGCTCTGTTGACGGAGAGGTTCTCTTTAGAAAGTCGTAAGCTTTCCCCTTCGCCACACGGTCTGGCCTCCACACACCTTCAAGGTTCGGAATCGAACTCGCGTAAATCTTTCACCCTCGATCTGATAGGAGGGCCGTTTCGTCATTTCCGGGTTCCGGTTACGGGGCTCGGACATGGTGCCGCTTCCCGTTTGATTTCCGCTCCGACACAGCCGAGATTTTTAAGAGCCAGTGTTCGCGCCGTAAAGCTCTAATTCTGCCATTAACGCTGGGAACATGTGGAGATATAAACTTACGAACGTATTACCCATAACAGTGATATTTTAATACGAAATTGATGTTTCAAATATCTACGATCAGTGACGGTAAATCAACATCAAATAAAAAATAATTTGAAATTAATATTTTAAACTTACCAACTTATTGACTGTTGGTATAAAAATATTATATGAAAACATTATGTTATACTCTTTTACAGATTCAAATTGTAATTCACGAGTTATTCATGTTCGCGTCCCATAAGTACTGCTTTAATTGTCATGTACATTTACTGGTTAGTAATAATAGTTTCAAGGGATCTCCAAACTTTTACCTGGAGGACATCAACTGATGTCACTGCAATGCCTCTGACCGGGAAGCCATAGGGGTCAAGGTGTCGACGGTTGCAGGATTTTCGATACTAGCGACACAGCTAGGTCGAATTCAGACACTGTCTGGAGGACAATTCTAGCGGCCGTCTGCTTTGATCGGTAATTTTCCGTGGTTTCTCTGATTAACACTAGGCGAATGCCAGAGCAGTATCCTAAAAACGGCCTTGGAAAACGGGCGATCTTTCCTTCCTCTTCCTTGTCCTATTCTCGCCCCTCACTTACACACACCTACACACGCATATCGCATACATTACACTACCACACGTGACGAGAGACCAGTCAGGAGCTTGCAGCTTGTCCCGGTTGGAGCGGTGCTATGCTTGTGGGAGATACCTGGTTGTGGAAATGCCCGCAAGCCGACTTGGGCGCCGAATCTCCCCAGCCATTGGGGAAATATCACTGCTATCTTCCGCGACACTTCTCATACAGGACTAAAAACTTTAGCTCTTGACGTACTCGGCATCACTAATCAATCAACCTACCTTTTCATGTCGAAACATATCCTTATTTTTTCTTTAACAGATAATACACATACAATGCTGAGAGTAAAATTGTATTTGCCGAAACGCAACGGATAAAGTTTAAAATATTGTAGAGATTTGCCCACAATATAGGACGTTCAGTCAAGGAAATTCCTTACAACCCCGGCGGCGACTGGCGGACCGTGGTAGCGAGGGGAATGATGTGACTAACACGAAGATGTCGCGAAGGGAAACTAATAACAATGCCAACTAACTGCGACTAAAACGCACGGTGAAGATTTTTGCAACGATAGCCATCGCTGCGCACTCTGAATGCATAAACGCCTGTAACGCAATTGAACACCAGTTTCAAGCCATATTGAATATCTAATTAGAATGTGATCAATATGCTGGAGATGAGATCAACGCTGGAAGCGAGTCGAACTGCTCAAATTAATTTGTATTTGTAACTCTACTTCTTTCTAGTTATTTCGTTCCTCAATGTCATCTTGCTACTAAGACATTTCACCTTCCAATACAAAATATCTCAGATAATAGTCATCCACAAACCTAGCAAACCAATGCATGAAGTCGGATAAAACAGGCCAATTAGATTTATACCGTCATTATCTAAAGTTTTCGAACAACTGTTTAAGTTACGTTTATCTCCACTTTTAGATAAAATAATGTATCATCCTTACTTTGGGTTTAGACAACATTCGACTACAGAACAAGTCCATCGAATAGTGAAAAAAAAATCGCCATAAAATATAGAACATTTCTCAGTTGCAAATTTGATGTTTTATGCACATACAGAGAAAGTATACTTTCTGCCTATAAAGGAAAAATATGCTTTTGCATTGAAATCCGCTTCCTAATCATTATTCCTTCACCGAGGAAAATTAGTAAAACGAATTGCAAATGAAAATGGTAAAAAATGTGTGAGCCATGACAACTGTCTTAAAAGTAGAAGTCTTGTTCGACACAAGAGTTTGTATACAATGCGCGCTGATTAACAAATGTATTTTATTAAGCTAAGCATCAGCAATTGTAAGGGAGGTAGCCTTGAATACTATATTTTATTCGAATAATCACATACTTGCTCTGACGACTTGGTTGACACAGATTTTAATCAAGTAGCACCGCAGTCGTTAATTTGTTGCGATCGTTAGTAATTTGAACACGAAATGGAGTCAGTGGCACCTGGAGCCTCTCAGTTGACAGGTCCTGGAAACAAACGAGGCCTGGCGCCCACGCGCCACACAACGCGGGCAGCAATCCAGCGTTGCACGCTCTACACCCACACTGCGGTTGCCGAAGGCCCGCGTTGCCAAGCAAACCTTTCCAACGTCGCACCGTATGATAGAAGCCGACGAGAGAGTCGCCAATTGAATCGGAGCAAACAAAAAGGTTTGGTCTCATATTTGGCGGATTTTGAATGAATGGTGGGAAACTGTTCTTAAAATATAAATTCAACTTTCTATGCATAAAAGCTCGATGTTCGTGACCTCTGTGACGTCTGTAGAGTATCCTTCAACTGTTAATGTTAAGAAAAAATGGTTTGATGTCCGGAACTTAGAAACTTTTTGCTTGCTCTTCAAAATTTCAAGCTCCTGGACATCTAACGTTTTTGTTTTCTCCAATTCGATTGTTAGAAACAGAATGTATCATTCGTTGCAGGGCCGGCGTTTTCTTACTGTAGACTCCTTTTTACTATGCTAATCAACAAATTAATGTAACACAATATTAATTTAACACATTATCTGCAATATTATATCAATGCAGTATGTGAACATAAAATAATTAAATGTTAACTGTCTCAATTACCATGTAAGTTAATTACACTCTATATTTTCTCTTTTTTTGTTCTGATATTAATTTTATATAAAATTTATAATTCGTTTGTGGATAATTCATTATCATTGATATATTACATTTTATATTAAATCATCAAATATCAAATTTGCTATTGAAAAATTGCTTTTCTTACTTTCTTGATAAACAGTTTCCAGTAGCTTCAAATACACTTACTATATTATGTAATGAATAAAATTTGTTTAATAACGTAATTCTTATTGTGTAAAATTTTGTTTCAGAGTGAAATAAATTTTAAATTGCACTAATATGAATATAGTTTTGAAAATAATTTAATTGGAGGAGGGATATTTGACCTGCGGGCCACTCAGCCTACACTTCAATCTGAGCCTGGTTCCTTGCTCTACTCGGGGTTCAACTACAGTGTACCACATATTTAATCTATTGTTTAATCCATTATAATCTATTGTTTGCGTCTCGAAAGTAATGTAACTTTCTTAATCTCGGAATGTTTTCTTCATATTTCGTTTCGTTAGATGGGACATGTCAGTGTGTTAGTTACTATTTCATTCTCAGTTGAATCCAATATAATAATGTAGATCTTTTTTAACTAGGGAAATTGTTCGTGTTACACGGAAGGGAGCATTTTTGTAATCAGTATTGTCCACAATATTCCTTGCTACCTCTATTCATTATTTAACCATGTATATTAAAGAAAATAGGGTTTACGGGACTCAAGAAAATTTGCGTAGATTGTGTTTCCCCCCATTTGACACATACAATTCTTACTGTTCATTGCCGATAAATAGATAAATACATACTAAATAAATAAATCGGGTGGCCCATGGCGTAATGGTTCACATTGACGTAACACGCCTTCCTCCGCTGATGCCTGGGTTTAGTTCCATGCGGTTCGAAGTGGATATTTTGGCCGACAACAAGGGTTGGCGGCAGATTTTCTCGGGGTACTCCCGTTTCCCCTGCCAAAATGCATTCCACCAGTATACTCTTTAAACGGTCACTACACGATCCTATCATTAATCGTCATTTCGCGAAGGACCCAAGGACCACAGCGACGTCTAGGCGATAACCGAGGAACTAGCTGAGAAGGGCCGTGCATACCTCAGCGGGTTACAGTTAGATAGGGTCGCGGCCTGGTGAACTACAGAGAGGGGGGAAATGATGGAGTGGGGAACGTCCCCTCCCAAGACCCTAATTAGGGATGATAAGGAGTGGATGGAATACCAGGCAAGGCGAGGGGTACAGTATCGTTGAATCTTGACCTCTGACATCTCAGGGAAAATCAGTTTTTTATTAAATAAACAAATTAATAAACAAAACATGCTTTAGGGTAGCTGTTTACCTCAAAATGATGCACAATCGTCAAACTTCATCTTTTTCAATTTTTATTGAGTCGTATGTTCTGTTTTGTTCCCTTTAGATGCTTCAAACCATTTCTTTCTACGTTTCTTCATTTTTGAACAAATATTTTTTTTCAAAGCGAGTGCCATCTGTCAAGACCTTAGTTAGTAAACATTAGATCAATTTTTCCTGTATTGGGAATTTTCCACACATTCATGCTTGTCAAACATCATAAATCGTAAACCATACAAGATAATAATATACTTTTTGCATCTTGCAACCCATTATTTCTCTAGGGAATGAACTATATTAGTTAATGTGTCACTTGATGTTTTCATTGAAAGAACTGTACGTGCAGAATAATCATTTAAACAATTATTTTTTCTCAGATAATGAAATCCTGTCTCTTTACTTTTCACCTTATCTTTATCACTCTAGTTTTTTCCCTAGAACATACATTTGTGATTAATTTACAAAAATAATTATCAAAATACATCAACTTTTTGTGGAGATAGGATGTCTGAAGTAAAAACCTACATTTTGGTCTGTGATTTATAAACAAATATAGAAATGTTTGTATTATTATTTGATCTCTAAGAGCATATATAAATCAATGTACGAAGGAAAACAAAGTAGACACAATATTATTGATTTTTTTCAAGTAGATCAGCTACCTTCATTTAATATGTCAATGTATTATTATAGTACAATTAGTAGGATTTTTATCATAGCTACGATAGCTGGTGCTACAACAGCACATAATTTCTTGCATTATTGTAATGTTCACTCAAAATTACATGGCACTACTCACAATTTCAAAAACATGTACTACATGATAGTATTCAAAGATTTAATTTTGAAGGACAGATTTCATTAAAAAGGTACGTATATTCAATAACGTAGTTTTAGGACGACGAAAATTTTTTTAACTTTTGAAATTTTCGAAAATACATGGACGTCAATGAAAACGGGGTCTGAGACATTTGTATAAGCGTACTTTGCTCTATTCGATAAAAAAAGTTAAAGAAAATATATGGGTACGTCTTTGAGAAAGTCTTTTAAATTGGGAATCCTAGGTAGGAAATGGAAACAGAATAGACGACTGTTGGAAGGCTTGACATAGACATCTTTCGTCTCCTCCAGGCGTCTCAGCCCGTCGATATCCACCCGCTAGCTCCCGCAACCACCCCCTCCAGCCCCTCCTGGCTTGCTTGGCGCGCGGCGGGGAGCAATTAGACAGCGACGCGGGCGGGGCGCAACGGGAGGGGGCGGCGGGGATCGCGCCAGGGCGGTCGGAGGTGGAGAGGGGGGCGCAATTCGCAAGCGCGCGAAACGCGCCCCGGGCCGCACCTGTGCGCCCCTCGCGGGTCCTAAATCAACTAAAATCAGCGCGGCGGCGCCGCCACTGCCGACGCCGACGCCGGCGGTGGCGTGGGCGACGGCGTCGGGTGGGCCACCGCCCGCTGCCGCCGCCGCCGTTGGGCGTCGGGACGCGGTGGGCCGCCTAATGAAACAGCGGCGCCAACCTGGTCGCGGGATTTTACGACTCAATCAGGAGGAAATTTACGAGACAACCAACCGAGAGCGGCGCCGAGCGGTGCAGTCGCGATGCCGGGGGCGGAGGCCGGGTAGAAGCGGGGAGAGCGGCGGAGCGGGCGTGAGAGGAGCGGGGAAGTGATGATTTGGTGATCCTTGCTCCTGACTTGTCGGCGATTGGTGACCGATGATGTCGAGTGGCGTCATCGCTGGGTGACGTGAGTTGGAGGTAAACCTGCTGGTGAGAAGCGACAGCGGTAGAGGAATGGCGAGTAGCAAGGAAGGGCGTGGAGTTGGCGAGCAGGAACGGGGACGTACAGATTGCAAGTACGATACGGTGAGTGAGGATCGTGTGAAGTACTGTCAGGGCGAAATTATCGAGGCCAGGCCGGAGAAATGGCAGTAGACTAAAAAAAGGATAATCGACGATGTTATTGATGTACAAATGAATGAAAGAACTCGGGTACATTCGGAGTGAAAACTGTTAATGGAAATGGCGCTTCAGTGGGAAATGGCTGATGGCGATCCTAGGGACTGGTATTAGTAAGCTGAGTTGGCTGTGTAGCACAGAACTGAGAATACGTCCTTGCACGAAAGAATGTGGAAAGAAAGTGATTTTTCTGAGTAAGCCTAAAAATGGGGCGACAATGAACGTAATGCGGACACGGCGTTGGGTTGTGTGGCGGGGCGATACGAGAGTGAGGTAATGGAATAATACGAGATAATTCAGAGAGGCATGGTGAACAGGCGTGGAGCGGGAGGGGGGAGCTAGGTATCCGAGTGTGATGGATACGACGGGTAGACTGGCAGTGAAGGACATGTGGCTGTAGCAGAGAGATTGGAGGGGTGATTTGGTGGGATGGTCTGTGTAAGCCGAGGCACGCACTGACGTGGTGGGGTGACTGAATTGTAAAGAATAAGGTGTGGAGGGCAACGAATTTCACAGGGTAATTGGGTGATAGGGATGTTTCAGCGTGGAGGGGTGATCCATTGTTACAGACTACTCGAATGTGGTGGAATGTTGGTAATAGCGGTAGCGGTATGATTAGGTTCCGCGGGGTGATTGGATGTTGTCGGATAAGAGATGTGATGGAATGGCCAGTGTTAGCAGGATGATGGGGGTGACAGGGTGATTGAGTGTGGCGGGATATTAGGCGGTGGCGGGGTGATTGGATGTGGCGGAATAATTTGAGTTTGGCGGGGTGATCGGTTGTGGCGAGATGATTGCGCATGGCGGGGTGATGGATATCCGAAAGTGATTGGATGTTGCGGGGAGACAGTGAGTGAGAGATATTTGAATGAAGCGTTGAGACTAGATGTGGAGGTAAGATGTGACGGGGCGCGCGATGCACGCAGAAATCGCGATAGTGAGGCGGGGTGGCTGGATGGTGGGGGGCGAGGTGAGGCGGGGCGGGGCGAGGCGGGGCGGGGCGAGAAGTTTTGGGGGATACAGAACAGTAGGCTTCTGAATGCAAAGGTCGCGTAGTCCTCTTTCCGCTGCCGTTGCCGGGCGTCTACAGAATTAACAAGAACGTGACGTCTGTCCGTCTGTCTCTCTCTCTCACTCCAGGGCGAGCGCTCGATTTTCGAAATAGTGCTCGGGGCCCGGTTTCGTTGCATGTATATGAGGGTGCGCGCGTGTACGAGGCGCGGGGAGACGGGACAAAGTACGGGTGTGTGTTTAGTTCGAAATAGCACCGCCAGACTGTGCTGATGGTCGTTATCGTTAAGCGTTTAAGTTATGAACGTTTCAAAACGGAATTTGTGTGTACGTGTGCGTCCGTGTGAGTGCGCGAGTATGCATGTGCTCCAGGAAAGGAGAGGAAAGTGGGAGGGGCGTCGGCGAGGGGAAGGGAGGAGCTGCGGAAGCCGCAAGTGCGGGCGAGTGCGAGCGAGAGGAAGAGCGCGCTGGAAAGAGAGGCGAGGAGAGAGGGGAAGGGACCTGGAATATAAGGAAGGGGTTAATGACTTGGACCGTATTTCGCGTGGTGACTGGGCTACGAGCGGGTCATAATTCTACTGCTTGACAGGTCTCCGAAGCAACAGAGAACCCTGGCAGAAACGGGTCCGCGTTTTATTCGCTGTACTAGTAGCGGTGCCCACGTCTCATACGGCAGTTTCATTACGAGACACTTCCAACGGCTGGCCCCAGCTTATGTCCGGCTGAGCTACGTTATTACTTCTTGGCCTTTCCGGGAGTTAACTTTCTTAAGTATTATGCAAAGGAATGGAGTCTGGAGAAGATTCATAATGAAAATTAATATATTGTGATAGCTATACCATAACATTATTTGTATGATAATGATTTGGAGGCGGAGGCAAAATAGTTTGTATTTCAGCGCTTCATTAAACAGAAACTGAACGGTTTCCAAATGATGAAATAAATCTGGGCATGCGATGTGATAACATTAAATGTGTAATTTAAGAAATGTGACAATGTAATTTAAATGTGTGACAACGTAATTTAAGAAACTGAACGCCCAATCAATTCTGACGAAATATTTTTCGCTAGATGGGTTTGATCGGAATGTAGTAGATTTCAAATAAACGTAGAAAATAAATGCCAAGCATTTAGTTGATAAAACTTCAATAGAATAAAATCTCAAAATTTTGAAGAACGACCATTTTATTTGAGGTAGGAATATCACTACTGTCTTCCAAAAATGTATATTACTACTAATCAAACATTTTTTGGCAACGTAATCAACGTTATTAAACATAACATGATTTAATTGGTCAAGATTAATATAACAAAGAAATTATTAAATAATAACTATAATTATCTCAACAAACGAAACCAAATTTGGCAATTGAGACTAATGAAGACAATTTTAAAATCATTATGTATTTTACTTTTAGGTTATGTATAGGATATAGATTTGCGTCATAATTATTATCAGCATGATGTAAAAAACGATTTATATATTTAGTTAGTTATTATTCATTTTATTTATTTGATCTCAAAGAAACAGCAAATATTTGTGGTGCATGGAAGAGGAAAAAATAATCAGTGCATCTTTCGTGAGCTGCGTATTCAATACACTATCTCTTCACTACACTGTTTAAATAAAGAAAAAAGATAGTTACGAGCGTTGTTGGCATCGTTCGATAACAAGACATTGCGGCTTCGAGAAATAAAAATTATCTGAAGGAACGAGCTTCTAATTAAATTTGAAGATATCGCTGTCGAAATAATAGATCTTTCCTACTCTCGCACAGTCAAATTAATTATCAAACCAATTATTATTTCAAAGTTATTTGAATATTTTCATTTATAAACTAAATAAAGAAGTAAATAAATAATAAAATTCATGGGCCATTGGGGGAATCCTTGCATTTCGCACTCCAATGGCAATACTGATGGCTGAAGCCGGTGTGCATCTACTGAAGGCCATCATGCTACACTACGTCGATCATCTATCAAATATGATAGACTTTGTATTATAATTCATTCAAACTCTTGGTAAGGTAACTCTCGAAGTATTATAATTCGTATACAATGTATTTAAAAGATTTCTAGGATTGATATGGTTTCTCCTGCCCAGAAAACTTTCCCTAAATGCTTTTTTTAAACGAGTAGAAAGTTCCCACGGTTCCCCAGCAACGGCCATAAATCAATATACGTCACACCACAAGAAGCTTCTTCCTCCACTGAGGCTTCTACGATCGTTATTATCAACGTCAAAACTTGTAAAACCAATAAATTGAAGGCAGCAGACGTACAGAAAATATTTCAATTTATTACGACTACAGAAACTCGGAGTCTCCAGAGACATTCGGATAAACAGGTGTGAGACACAGTGTACTATATCTTCGTAAGGTGCGATCTGGGGGAAAGTCTCCTTTTATGAGAATCAATGACTAGACTTTTATGTCTTATTATTACTATATTTTAAATGTGAGAAAGACATTCTTTGGCAGTCATTTTAAGAAAGTTTCGAAATATGTTTCAAGAATATGATGATCATATTTCATTGAATGTCAATTTACTACGAAACTAAGTGATAAACTGGGTCATTTAATTTATATCAGAATGTTATATGTGCATTTCTTGAGGCAACATCTATTGATCATCCACAATACAACCAAAGGCATTTTCCTTCGCCATGAACGGACGTGTATTGATTTCGTATTCTCTTGGTTTTAAACGTACACTCATTTGTCACGGAATATAACACAATGGAAGCTGGAAATGTTCATTGTAGGCAGGGAGTGTAACAATTTTCTTTCATTTCGTGTTTTGGAAGTCTATGTACCCGATACCTATAGGTGTCCGTTTGAAAATATTTTTGATAATGGTTTATATTGGCTACAAAAAATAAAACACTTAATGTGGAGTAACTGAAAATATAAAAGAGATTTTATTGTTTATTAATATTACTATTATCATTAACATTAAAAATCATATTTCACAGCAGAAATATTTGTATTATATAAATATATGTAGGTAGCTTATAAATGTAATTTAACCGTGCTCGTGTAATGTAATTCACTTGTGAAGATGAGAGGGATATCTTGAACATTTCTTTAATGTTAGTAATAAACACCCACTAAATTAAAAATCCAGGAATATAATGAGAATCACTAATACAATTTTCAGACCCTTGTTAGAGACATTAAGAGGAGGGTCATCAATAAATGAGCCAGGTTTAAAACCAAACCATAGCCTCATCAATATCCAGGCAACATTGTGGTGCTACTGATTTTCTTACATATTACCACCACCTGCAATTCTTTCAGAGTCCCTACGACTTCGTGAAAGTAAGCATGTTATTTTAATGAAACAAAATATAAGAGGTTCAAATAATAGTTGTAACGAAAATAAATAAAATAATGAAAATGAAATATAATACAAAAAAAGCAAATATATTAGACTAGCGGAACCCGGCAGACGTTCTTCCCTTCATCTCCCTCTTTCTCCTTCCCATTCTCTCTCTCTCTCCCCGTCTCTCTCTCTCCGTCTCTCTCTGTCTCTCTCTCCGTCTCTCTCTGTCTCTCTCTCCGTCTCTCTCTGTCTCTCTCTCCGTCTCTCTCTGTCTCTCTCTCCGTCTCTCTCTGTCTCTCTCTCCGTCTCTCTCTCCCCGTCTCCCTTTCTCTCTCTCCCCGTCTCCCTTTCTCTCTCTCCCCGTCTCCCTTTCTCTCTCTCCCCGTCTCTCTCTCTCTCCGTCTCTCTCTCTCCGTCTCTCTCTCTCTCTCTCTCCGTCTCTCTCTCTCTCCGTCTCTCTCTCTCTCCGTCTCTCTCTCTCCGTCTCTCTCTCTCTCTCCGTCTCTCTCTCTCTCTCCGCCTCTCTCTCTCCGTCTCTCTCTCTTTCCGTCTGTCTCTCTCCGTCTGTCTCTCTCCGTCTGTCTCTCTCCGTCTGTCTCTCTCCGTCTGTCTCTCTCCGTCTGTCTCTCTCCGTCTGTCTCTCTCCGTCTGTCTCTCTCCGTCTGTCTCTCTCCGTCTGTCTCTCTCCGTCTTTCTCTCTCCGTCTTTCTCTCTCCGTCTCTCTCTCCGTCTCTCTCTCCGTCTCTCTCTCCGTCTCTCTCTCCGTCTCTCTCTCCGTCTCTCTCTCCGTCTCTCTCTCCGTCTCTCTCTCCGTCTCTCTCTCCGTCTCTCTCTCCGTCTCTCTCTCCGTCTCTCTCTCCGTCTCTCCCTCCGTCTCTCTCTCCGTCTCTCTCCGTCTCTCTCTCTCCGTCTCTCTCTCTCCGTCTCTCTCTCTCTCCGTCTCTCTCTCTCTCCGTCTCTCTCTCTCCGTGTCTCTCTCTCCGTGTCTCTATCTCTCTCCGTGTCTCTATCTCTCACCGTGTCTCTATCTCTCTCCGTGTCTCTCTGTCTCTCTATCTCTGTGTGTGTGTGTCTCTCTCTCTGCGTGTGTGTCTCTGTCTCTGCGTGTGTGTGTGTCTCTCTCTCTGCGTGTGTGTGTGTGTGTGTCTCTCTCTGCGTGTGTCTCTCTCTGCATGTGTCTCTCTCTGCGTGTGTCTCTCTCTGCGTGTGTCCCTCTGCGTGTGTCCCTCTCTGCGTGTGTCACTCTGTGTGTGTGTGTGTCTCTCTCTCTCTGTGTCTCCCTCTATGTCTCTCTGTGTGTGTCTCTCTCTCTCTCTCTCTCTCTGTGTGTGTGTCTCTCTCCGTCTCCCCCTCGGTCTCTCTCTCTGTCAGTCTTTCTCCCTCCCTGTATCAGTTGTTTGTTTCTGTGTTTCTCTCTCTCTCTCTCTCTCTGTCCCTCTCCTTTACATTTACATTGTAGATTCTGCACGTCTCTGAGCAGGTTAGGTAAAATCGAACAGCAAAACTGTAATAGAATGTTCAAGATCTCGTCCTCTAGATTACAGTGCTATAAATGTTTGTTTGAGGCCTTCGGCCTCAATATTTTTCTTTTTAATGCCCTAGAACGCTTCGTTTAGAAGTATTTTAACGATATAAATTCAATAATTCTGCCTAGTGTTGCGAGTTGTATTTGACATGAATATTTACTTTTGTTCTCTCGTGAGTTTACAACAAAATTAACAGCACATAAACCTTCTGGGTGGGAAACAAGAAGATATGTCTACTTTCATGGAGATCAGTCACACGATGTCGGAGTTAACCGCTATATGGAGAGAGAGAAAGAAAAGCATTAAAATTGTTGTATGAAGGATGTGTAATAACTACGGAAGAGGAAGAAATCCATAAAAAAACTGTCAATGAAATTCGATATTAATAGAAAAAGGAAAAAAGTATTTTTCTTCTCTTCTTACTTTGAGAATTAGGCATTTTCACGGACCTCATAAGTCTCCACCAAACGTTACTTCTCCGACACATCTACCTTCAACATTATTCCGAAATAATTGTATGCGAAAAATTCCAGACGGAAGCATTAGAAGAGCGAAAGGACTGCAGTCGCGACCTTCCGCGTTACCCGCCGTATCGAACGAAGGGCACTGCAGGTGTGTCCAACACTTTGTCCGCGGCTGCTCCGTCACCCACCCAGGCCACCCACGCCGCACGCGCCCGTGCACCACCCCGCCCCGCCCCACCCTTCCCCGCATCCGCGCAGCGACCGCTGTCGAACAAGACCCTCGATTTACAACCGCCACCCACCCCCTACTCACGCCAGCTCTAAGCAAGATATAGCCGCGATATGACGGAGGGACAGCGCGCACCCGTACAGGCGCCTATAAAGAACTCCGGCAGATCTTGAATATTAAAGATATCCCTCCGCGGACCTGTGCGCGGGGCAAGGGGCGGGGGAGGGGAACGGAAGGGGAGACGGGGAGGAGGTGGCGCGGGCGGCGTCCAAGGGCGTAGCGGGGAGGTCCATATAAAACAATTCCGCATCCACCCCGTGCGGTAAAGCAAGAGGGAGGGCACCCTGGGGAGTGCAGTCGGGGGCCGGGGCCCGGGGGTTGGGGCGGGGCCCAGGCTGGGGGATCGCGGGGGCAGGAGGGTTTCTCCGACGCCGAGGCGGGCATTCGTCTTGTTTGAGCTGTGGAGGGGAAGTGGGAGCGGGAGGGGGCGGTGCCGCGCGCCAGGGCGGGGGAGGAAGAGGAGCCGGGCCGGAGGAGGTGCGGAACCTCGAGATAGAGGAGGAAGTAACGACGTTGACGAAGACGGTGGAGGGACGGATGGCAAGGAAGTTGACAGGCAGAAAGATCACGGAAGAAGATGCGGTGAAAGCTGCGGAGGCAGAAATGACATAGGAACGTATGTATAAGGAACAGAAGGAAATGTTTTGGAGGGTTAATGTTGACATTCGGAGTGAAAGGAGTGATGGCAGTTGAGGACATGGTTACTGAAAGGTTTGGGTGTGGCTATTCGGGGGCGAATAAGTTGATAGTGGTGATAGTGGTGGTTGTATTTGTCTTGATAGTGGTAGTGGTGATGGTGGAGGTTGATCTGGCTCACCGATGAAATTCTTCTAGCAGAGGATGCGAAATAATGGATGCTGAGAATAACGTCAAAGACACACACTCTCCAAATGGAAGAGAAAGCATCAATCTTGATGGAAATGGAGTTAGAAGGGAAAACGTTGGTAAGAATAGATAATGCGTTTGCCCAAATTAACAGGCGCAGGTAGTGAAAAACAAAAGTGAAATGCAGCGTTCATGATGCTGGTGGAGAACGCTTACTAATTGCCGGACGTAAGAAGTGGCATCAAAGACTGGGAATTAGGTGAAGGTAGAAAAGATTGATAAGTTGTCAACATACAGAGCCAATAGAGAGATACAGAGCCAATAGAGCAACTGAATCATTTGGAATTTAAATGTGGGGAATCAACACCGAAATGAATTACGCAAACTAACATGAAAGCAGTTCCGTTGGTGGTGTTAGAGATAACAGAAGTTGCCGATCTGTCTGAGTTGCGAATTAAACAAAATATGATCATTTAATTTTATTTATTTGATCAAAGAACAGTAAAACGTGTTTGTGACGTAAGGGGAAGAAGTTATCAGGTAAGCTATCAAGAGTCTTCAGCAAACACACTGATTATTTCTTGTTTACTATCTCCAAGCAACTGCCCTTCCATTGCTCCACCAAAAAATATAGTTTATACTACAAAATAAGGGTGAAACGTTGAAAAAGATTCCTGGAAATGTAAACAAGGGAACAATGCAGCACAACTCCTGAAGCAGGAGAGTAAAAGCCCGTAAACCTCTCAATTAGATGTAAAGGTGTGAAAAAAAGAGTTAGTTTGAGGAAAATACGTTGTTCGAAAGAGAGACACAAGAAGGGGCTGGAAGCAAGTGGCAGTGACGGCTGGTCTGCATTTCTAGAGGGGGAGAATAGAAGATAAACTAGCAATTACCTGAAAGAAGGAATGAGGTAGAATTACAGACATTATATCCAAGCAGATAGACGATAAATAATTCGAAAGTGAAGACAGCAAGAACGAGTAACGAAACTAGCGATGAGAATGAGAGAGACAAGAGAAAATAACTATCTTCCAGATGGAAAGCGCAAAATAATTATAACAGGAATAAACAGCAAGCATAGAAAGGGAAAGAAACGGGAAACGTGAGCAGCAAATGAACAGTAACCAAGTGTACAAGAAATGGAGAGTCCGGAAACTTAGCGAGAACAATATAAAAACTCCAAAACACGAGGGTGAGAGAGGGCAAGCGACCGGTACGGCGAGGAATGTACAATATTAATGTCTGAAGAATTCGCCCCGAGGCCTATACTTCTTTGGTCTCTTCTTTTTCTACATGGCCATCTTCTCTTTCTTCTTCGTTCACGCAGATTGGCTGATTAGTGATTCCGAGCGCGTGAACTACTAAGGTCATTAGTCCCGTAAGTGTAGTGCAAGTAGATGGCGGTGATCTTTCCCAGCTGGATAGTGGGATCAAGCGCCGACCTATCGTCGGATAGCAGAGTTTTCCCCAATCATGTTTCTTCCACCAGCGACATGCCGCCCCATGCTGGGACAAGCTCTACGTACACGACCGGCCTCCCGACATGTGTGGTAAGATAGTGCATGTAAGTGTAAGTGTGTGTAAGTAAGGGGTGAGGATAGGACAAGAAAGAAAAGATCGCGCGCGGTCCGTGCCTCGTTTGTTTGGGTATTGATCCGGCATTCACCTCGTATTGATCGGAGAAACCATGGAAAACTACCGATCACAGCAGCTGCCCGCTAGGATTATCCTCCAGAGAGCGACTTCCACTGAGTGACCTAGCTATCTAGCTAGTGTAAAAATCCTGCCACCGTCGGGACTTTAACTTAGGACCTCCCGATCAAAGGCACTGCAGTGACATCAGTTAATGACCTGAGCCACCTCTACCGGTCGTTCACGCAGAGATACGTGTCGTATTCATTAAGATGGTGTCTCGGAGAAATATACATTGAAAGCAAGGAAGTAGCTGTTCGCGTGAGGTGACCGAGACACGAGAGTTCCTGATGATCGCTCGCGTGCAAGCAACCAACAAACATTTAGCGCTTATAAACGCCCAAATTAGCTTTTGTCTCGCAATGGACTGTAATAGAAAGCATGGCTTCCACATTTCCTTTTATAGCAGAAGTTGGTTTTGACTTTCGGGATGAGGATGAATGCCGGAGAAAACGTTTTTATTAATCGATGCAATTCCAGAGTATAATGTTCTTACAAGTTCATTTTTACAAGTACATCAAGCAATGAAAATGTAAATGAACAAAATTGATACAATACATTTCGATAATTATTATTGCAAGAGTTCAGTGCTATGTCATCAAAACCATGAAAGAAAACCTACATTTTCATCAATAACTGTAATTATAAACAATATTTATTGCGTTGTTACCCCTTACAGATAATTTCCCCCGAGCTAACAGAATCAATATTTTTTACCGAAATTTAAAGTTAATATTACTCTGCGGTATTAGTATAAATTATTATGGGGTCCAAAATATGCTCTGGCTAATATGTTTGCAATAATTTTAAAAAAATTCTGTAAACGAGGGTGAAATTACATTATTTTGGGACTTTTTGCCAAATTCATAATTTTTACACGTATTTGTTACAGTATTGGCAAGCCATTTGACATTGAAATTCTGCATTAAACAATTTCAATTTGAGATATTAGGTGCTACATTTCAATTCTCTTTCTTGAATACTGAGGAAGCAACAAAACAACAAACTGGAATGTTTATTTAACACTTTGTCAACATTTCACCACATTTTGTACATTGCATGCCTATTACGGGGATTTTTTAGAAGCTAATAACATAAGTTTGAAAGATTTTCTAGGTGCTATTTTCCTGTAAAAGAAGACTCTCAATATCCTATTTTGGGTTTTTTGTCAAAATCAACCGATTTCAATCTAATTTATGAAGTAATAGTAAGAGCTAAGAGGGTGAAATTAAGCACTAGAAAACAATATAACGTTGCTTTATTTTGAGTATAGTTTCATTTTTCTCCCTCAAATACTAAGGAAGCTCTTCAATCTAAAAATATGGATTTTTAACAATATTGTTTCCTGTAATGTATCTACTGTGGGTTAATAATATAAAAATGTATATTAGTTTTATTGAATAGAGCGGAAAAGATTTACAAGCAAGTTCAATTTCATTTGTTTAAAAATAATGGAGGAAATAGTTTATCCCAATATTGGGAAATCTTACATTCGTACCGTACCATGATGCGGCAAGAGGTCAAACAATGCACTATATCTCTGAAGCTACTTGTCCTATGCAGCTACAAATTCGCAAAACGTCCTTTGAGATGCGTGAGACTCGACATACATCAAAATTTCCCAGATGGTCGCGCGGGGAGTCCTAGACCACTTGACACGCAATGACCCAAAAACATTTTCCATATTCCTTACGTATTCATTACAATCGTTCTCTTGAAGATATCTTCAAACATTTCTATCCTTGCGAGTCAATAGTTCGCCAGTCTAGGGATATAAAGCGTCCGGAAGGGAACTTCTTTTCGATATGTAGAGCGTTGAAATGCCAGCGACTGATTGGTAAGTGGCCATCTTCAGTGAATTTTCAGTGGTGGAACGGGGGCACGTGTTCTTCCAGAAATGAATAATAATAATAATAATAATAATAATAATAATAATAATAATTTCCAATTAATATTATTAATTATCTCAGTCGACTTTCTCGCCGGTATGAAATGAATGGTGAAGGACTAAATTTTTCAGATTAATTTTTTCAGTGTTCAAGAGCAAACATCTTGTCTTCATCATTACTTCTTCATCCTTAGCCATCCTACAAGTATGCCTAGCTAAGCTTCGTATTTCTTGAGTCACTAAAGCACCCACATAGACACGAGAGATCTGTCACAAATTGCCATTTGTGACGCCATCCCACCCCTGAACGATTCACTGAGAGATCGCTATTGAACATGCGCAATTTTCATCTGAATTGACGCCTCCAGGATGTCATCAGTTCAAAGGACTTTTCAGGGCAGCAAGGCAACTAGTAGATGTTATGGCCAACATATACTGCACAGTACTGCCAAATTTCTAGGATTATAAAAAGGTGTTTAAATATATGTATTCCTCTCAATTTTTATTTATTTACTTATTTATGTTTGGTTATGAGGTATTGTCATGTTACCATGTCACAACACCGAAAGCCGCCCGTGCATGAAACTAAAACCAAGAAGTAATTGTACCTGTGAGATTACACTGTATAGTTGTAACCTTAGTGCATTCCAAAACTCAAGTTAACTTTCAATTGGTACATGTTTGAAATTATATTTTATTTTATTCTTTTGAGAATGCATAACAATTTTGAGAAAGCAAGGGAAAGCTACTTCAGGAACAACTGTCCTGGAATTGAAGGACACTGGGGCTGCAGACTGAGATGGAATAAGGTATCTTCTGGCAGGAGAGTGCGTAAAGAATAGACACTTGATAGTTTGAGCAGATAAGTGCGTGATCATTAGCCGGATGAGCACAATACACACCAGCAGCACCACACGAGAAAATTATAAAGACTCAGGAATCATTGATTACAATTATTGAATTATTGTCACGCCCAGTCATTACCGAACGTTCTTGGGGGTAGATGATTTGATATTTCGCTGCTTCTGAAGAACAGATTCGCTATCACCCTCAAACTATCATACGTTGTATGAAAGAGAGAAGAGGTAAGACTTTTACCGTTTCGTCAGATTCTATTTCGACGTCCTCTTTCATTACAACGTTATGTTATAACGAGCTTAATACCCGATTACCGAGTTACATCACAATCTGACTCATTCAAAATTGTAATAAACTCGAGAATTTTCTTTCAATAAGTGACACATAATAAATTTGGGCTACAAAGTAACATAATCCTAAAATCTTTTTTGTTATTAGATTATTAGTTTTTTTCGTTTTCTACGTGATGTTATCGCTTATTTACGATGACATTTCATCATTTTCAAAATGACCATCTTATTTTGCAATAAAATCACAAAAATCTTGATAATGTGATTTGAAGCAACGTTTAATTTTGAAAATTATGCTAAAATTTTGTTTAATTCATTACGTCAATAAGTACTTTACCTCAAAAACGACATTTGTGCTTCTAGACGTAAAGCTCACTATTCAGAAGCAAAACAACGAAAATTCTCAACATACGCTCTCAGAAATACCGGAATTACAAAGAAAGTCGACGGAAACCACAATCGAGGTGAGGACACTACTTCTAGAAACATTACTTCATTAGCAAGCAAATGTAAAATTCATATAAAGTGTTGCAGAGCACTATTCCCTGCGAAACTCTCCGTATCCTCTCTTTCTATGCGCCAGACATTTTACATGGCTGGGAGCTTTTCCAGCATCGAGAACCAAACGATGCGGCCACGTGGTTCTCTCCCTCAGGCCACGCTACAGAAGACGCGGCCATTCACAGTCCGGATCGATCTCTTTAAGCCTATAATAACTGATATTAGAAGATCTTATATACACGTATATATAATAAGACTATATACAGCGCAGATTTCTTTGAGAGCTCGAAGTGGAGGAGAACTCGCGTATTCAAGACGCTATTGATCTTCTGTCAAATTAAAAAGAAGAAAGTTTTCCTCCCTTCTTTTAAGCACGCGGCGAGGTCGACCGGGCATTGTAAGGCGAAGGTTAAAATGACTTAAAGAGGACTGTGGAAGGAGGACTCTGGGTTCTGATTTTCTAAAAATGTATAGAGAGAAGATGTTTTCTTCAGAGAGACCGAAAAAAGATCATTTTAAGAAGGCGGCGACAAATTTTGAGCATGTACACGAGGTATAATGCTCTACTGAAAACTGAAGCAAGTAGAAGTGTTAAGTGCCATAAGCTTGTTGAATAATCGTTTTTAAATAATAATTAGTAAGTTCAAATTCACATTTTAGAATACTTTATCTACTTCTTTGGGTTAATATTATGCGAAATGTGTACCATTGAATAGAATCTTGAAATAGAAAAGTAATAGAAAGACACAGAACATATTTGCTTACATAACATAAAACATATTATATATCATAAATACATATCATAAAACGTTACGGGATTTCTGAATATTAATAAACATTTGTATACAACTCCAGTCTGTCAGATTCCTCTTTAGCAGTGTATAGACGTTTCTAAAAACGTGTTCTCTCAAAAATCACTATTAGTGAACCAAAGAAGTTTACTGGAAAAGAAAATACAGACTGTACATGCACTGAATTTTAGAAATGGTAGCAGAGGTTTTATGAAAAAAATAGTTCAGAGGCGAAAAAAGGATTGTTGCTCAGAATACTAGAATTCATATTTGAATGTTCCCTCTTGCATTTTTCACATGAAATTTGGAGAAACACACAATCACAGTTACGCCCTTTGGCACTAACATGGTATTACATACCTATTGCCCTCATGGCATAGTAATACATGTATCTTGCAAATCGAAATCTCATACTGTTAACAAAATCTGTGAATACGTCACAAAATGGGCCTATTAAGAAACAGTAGCTAAATTACATTAGATTACTTCCGTCATAAATATCTATCTATTCAGGCCATGGCCTGCCAGCAGTGTCCCGGCCTCGCGGCCATGAGTTAAGGGGATATGTGTGGTTAGCATGAAGACATCCCTCCGCCGTATACTCTGTCATATCTACTTCTTAGTACCAACGGATTTCTACCTAGCAATATTACAATTGCTAACAGGTGATGAACGTGATGGAGTCAATTATCATAATATCGGTGATAAAAAGGTTTGGCAAATAAAAATACTTGTATGGATAGATATACTAATTTACGTATCATGGATTAAGACTAATCTACACCTATTAAAAATTGTAATAAATATGAAATAAATTGATCGTGTGTCATAATCTAGTATTTGCAACAAATCTTTCTGTAGTATGCAAAACCGTATGTCAATCCAAAAGAAATGCTTATGAATCATTGTGAACAAAACATAAACATATATAAAGTCTCTCCGCAGCGCATCTAGCTGCTTGCAACAAAAATTATTGGTAGTTGCCTGTAACAAAAGAAAACGTAAATACCCACTCATTACAATCATAACAGATGCTGGAAATATTGTCCCCTTCACTTGTTTCCCAGCTGTTTGCTACCAACATAAATACAATTTTTAATAGGAGGTCCTGTCTCAGCCTAGTGCGGAGAGACTTTCCTGGCGCACTATATTAACAACATGAAATTATTATACCCCGCGATATGATATGAAATTCATTTTCTAATTCTTTTAATTTCATGGTGTGTGAGTGGAACAGCTTTCTGTTGTATCCCCCCAGAAAAACTTTGATGACTTAGCAACATTTTACAGACCATTGTTAAATTGTAACTATTGCAGGGTTTATTAGTCAACCCACTCGCCTAATGAACTTATAATGAAATGCAAGATAAAATGAACATTTTCTTATGTATACTCGGAATTATTAATATTGCACTTCCAAAATTTTATAAAGTAGCTTACGCTCATTAATTGGCACTGCTCTAGAACTAAAAGTGTTGCTTCATTCATTCATTTTGAAATTATTTATTTAAATATTAAATTTATAAATTATTATAATTCATTATAAATTTAAAAACTTATTTTCAGGTGATAATAGCATTTGTGTTTCTTTTCATAAATAAAATAATAGCAGGAAAAGTTATACTTACGAGTTTAAATTCGAATTTTAGTGCAAATGAAGTAAATAAATATGGAGTCAATGAAGTAATTTTTGTAGCTTTCGTCAAATTCAAAAGTATTTGTTAATTCTCTCTCATTTATTAATTACTGCAATATGAATGTTTACTCAACTTCAGTACGAATGTCATTAACATCTCCTCAACATAAAAATAAATTAACTTACGATTGATTGTATGTACGATTGCTAGTTGAACTGCGAACAGGAAGAATCCTCACTGACAGGCCTACCGTGATGTCTGCAGGTTGGAGAATAACTGGCCGGCACGTTTTGTACTTAAATATATAAGCGAGATTTTGTGATCTGAAAATAAGCCATATAAAATTAGAGTATAAATGGTTTATTTCTAAATAAATACTAATCAGGTTGTATCACGGTATCATTAATTTACACTCAACGCATATTTTAGAGCTAAAAGAAATTTTATAACATTCTCCATATACGCTAAAATTGTATGTTGGAGGCCTTCTTGACAATAAAGCCATTATTACTATTATTATTAATATTATTATTTCCGCCTAAGAGGTTTTGGATATATTATTCAACTATAAAATTGTACATGTCTTTTGGTCTTTTTTACTCTCTTCATTTTTGGTACCTCCTTCCAGTCTTCCCTTCCTACTGCGCGTTTTGCATGTATGTATGTAAATGGCATATTTTATATATATATATATATATATATATATATATATATATATATATATACACATTATATGCCATCAATTGGAAATAGCTAGTAATAAAAGAGGCAAAAGGCTACTAATCGTCGCTTCGATCTAGCTAGATACGAATGTGATGGACACAAAGACCGTAACACTGGTGATAATATCATTGCAAAGTTACGAACAGCCTGATGAAAACGTGATTAAACAGTACAGAGCAAACATCTGATTTTAGCATGAATGAAACCGAACATTAGTTAAAATTAAATACGGTGAATTCTGATATCTTCAGAATGAACAGAATGTACATGAGAGAGTACGATAACAATACATAAGATGTAATAAGTAAAAAAGCGCTAATATATATCCCTTTTTAAATTTCTAACTTATAAACATTTGCGTCAGCACCGCAGTAAAGAATATAGTTCTAAGAGTTCCTTCATTAAATTCACGCAGTATAAGTGTAATTGCGCAGCTTCAACCATTTACCTATCAAAATGTTTAAAAAGGATCGCTACAGAAATGTTCACAATCCCTTCACCCGAATAAAGAACGACCCCTCTTCGAAAAAAAACGAAGTTCAATGTACTTCTTTAAAGAGCCACTCTTTAAGAAATCAACCCCTAAATTCACCGGCGAAAGGAAAAGAATTCAGTGACTATTGATTTTATGCCGTATAAGAAACGAAAGAAAAAAGAAACTCCTTTTCCAACACGAAAGGGGGTGGCTATTGTAAGAGTGGAGTTGAAAATCTTTATGCGACTGTTAAATGTCGTACCGACAGAAAGGTAGAAGGAAAAGAAAAAATCACCTTTTTTATTACATAACGTCATTCCTAATAGATGTTAAGGGGTGAGGATTTTTATTATTTTTAAATTTTTCAAGAAGGATATTCTGAGTCGTTTAAGCGCAGAGGGGCAGAGAAATGTGACTAGAGCCTGAACTGCATATAAAGTAGATGTAAAAGTAAAATAATTTACGATAGTGTTGCAAAGAGACCCTCCAGCAGTGTTTCTTATTTAGCGTTTTGATTTCACAGGGAACTGCGTTTTATTTGCACAGGGTGCTCACACAAGCGTTCCGTCAACATCAAAGATGTCATTACACTTAAAACATAAATTTCGTTTATGTCGCATTATTTCGCTGCTTTAGACTTTACGTGGGCAATGACTTTGGTGCACCGATGCAATATCAACTTTGGTAGATTATGCACACGAATTAGCCAGACGCCTGGTGCAGGTCTGCCTATTGAGCAAATAAAGTGATCAAAATAAGGTCTATGATTTTTGCTAAATAAGAGTGTCTTAGCCCCGTTTAAATAGTACGAGATAGAAGTATATTTAATGTTTTTCGGATATATTAGTTAACTATTTTTACAAGGAAAGTTAAAAACGTGTTATTGAAATTAAGATCATTCTAGTACAATTGCCAAATCAAAACTTGAATGTGGTTCAAAAAATGTACTAGAGATTTTTTGGAAAACAATATTCATTACTCAAATAAGAGCTGTAATTATAAATAAATGAACCGAAAATGTATCAATTTTTCCTATTGTATTTGAAAGAAAAATTGAAGATATCAAATTGTGTGTGTGTGTGTGTGTGTGTGTGTGTGTGTGTGTGTGTGTGTGTGTGTGTGTGTGTGTGTGTGTGTGCCTATGTATATACGCGGAACCTGGAATTTCGATGCCAAAGGCCTCAAAGAAAGTTCCGCACACCGTAATCTACAGAATAAGATCTTGGACGTTGTATTACATTTCGGCGCTTATCGATACTTAATTGAATTGCAACTTCAAACATTGCAAAGAGTACGGTTTAATTTACCTGATCCTGTATTTTTGCATGGACAAGTTTACTAAGATTTCTCAAGAGTAAAAAGCTTTCATAATATTCTTGTAACTATCAAGGATAGCAAAAAGCAAACCCTCAAGGAAGATTGCATAATTACTTTCAATGTTTTTAAGATAGTGTCGTGGTGTTACAAGAGCATATTTTGAAATACTATCACATTCTCAGTAATATCATTTTGTTATCGCGAAACACATGTATTTTCACAAAATGCTTTTGTAAGCAGAAATATTTCTCTTTAGACCTGTTCCCTTTCTTTTCATTTGTTTTAATTGTATTGCGACCTATAATTTTTGCAGGACTTAAACTTTACAAGCATGTTTCTTACTAACAGTCAGTATGTATTCAAGAACGGAATTTTAATTATCTGAGAAACTGAAACTTATCTCCATCTCTATGCAAACGTCTTCAATTATTAATTCCAGGAAAAAATTCTACAAACAATAAAAGGAATAGAGGAATGTGGAAAACACAAATCTTAACAATAAGAGCACTCATAAAATGTATTGAATTTAGCGAAATACATACATAAGAAGTTCATGATTTTGAGAACGATACGTGAATCCATGTATTTCTCAAATATATAATCATGACGGGCAGAAGGTACTTCTAAAGAACACAGAAGACTTTCTCGTTCAAAAAAATTGAAACATTCTTCGAAGACTACTTCTTTACTTTTCCCGCCCTCTCTTTCATGCGAGGTTTGAGATACTGATCTTTCATATTTCCCTCGTAGCGGGGCGGAGCGGGGCGGAGCGGGGCGGAGCGGGGCGGAGCGGGGCGGAGCGGGGCGGAGCGGGGCGGAGCGGGGCGGAGCGGGGCGGAGCGGGGCGGAGCGGGGCGGAGCGGGGCGGAGCGGGGCGAGCGGGGCGGAGCGGGGCGGAGCGGGGCGGAGCGGGGCGGAGCGGGGCGGAGCGGGGCGGAGCGGGGCGGAGCGGGGCGGAGCGGGGCGGAGCGGGACGGAGCGGGGCGGAGCGGGGCGGAGCGGGGCGGAGCGGGGCGGAGCGGGGCGGAGCGGGGCGGAGCGGGGCGGAGCGGGGCGGAGCGGAGGGGGCGGAGCGGGGCGGAGCGGAGTTGAGGATTGTGCAGCGTGGACTGCGCGCAAGAGTCGAGTATCGTGCCTGGGCGCGGGGGGCAAGGTGGAGGCGACAAACCGCCCGGGGACGATGAAATTACGGCCCCAAAGCGGGCAGGCGGAGCGGGGTGAAGCCGGGCGGGTGGGACGCAGCGTGGCAGACCGCGGCTGGGGGGCGGGGCGCATGTGACCGAGTGCAGGCCTGGGAATCACGATCCGGAGATAAGACTGGCTGGCAGCCGCGCGTTGCGGTAGCGCGCCGCTCAGCTTATTCGATTCGGAATCTATTCGAGCCTTTGTCATCACCATTATCGACGAAATTAGATTAGTGCGGTGATCGGTTGCCGTGTCAAAGCTTGGCGCTTAATATTTTTGATACATTTTAGGGGCACACTTTCATTCTCTCGTGTTTCCTAGAGCAATATTCGATAAAGTTTAATCAAAAGATTTTGTTTCTAATTCATTTAATTGCGATAATCGTAATATTGTAATAGTTTTTGTATTTTCCTAGTTTTTAAATACACTGTTGTAAGTGTTATCTCTATTTGCTAATTTTTACAGAAATTGCTTACCAAATACATTTGTCTTACAGACAGTAAAAACAAAATATGTTCGTATTGGAGCTTCAATGTAAAATTGTGTGTGGTTCATAATCGACTTTTCATTCATATTAATTCCACTGTTTACTGACAATTTAATCCGCTGATTCTCTCCTTCTATTTTAATGTTTTGTTTTTCAAATCGCTACACTGCTTTTGTGAATGTACCTGGAATTTATTGAGCAATAACAGCACGTCATTTTTTTAAAGGAACAGAAATAAATCATTGTCCCGTAGCTTATTGAAAAGAATAAAACAAAAACGTAGATATTTGTAGTCCACTTCAGAAAATATTTCCAGTGAAGTAATAAAAATCTAGGAAGTTCTCGTTCAGAAATATTTGGTAATTGGAATACGTTTATTAATTAGACATTCTCAAAACAATGTGTATATAATGAATATAATGAAAAACTGAAGCAAAAAATATTCATTTTTTACCTAAGATGCTGAATATAATTGTAAATTCCGAACATAACATATCAGATCTTATTCACAGCCGAGGAGATGTCTACATTTACTTTAGAAATTTAATTTTGTAGAAAAAGTATCCTTGTGATCTAGGAGAGAAAAGTGAGTATTTATTCTCTACGTGTGCGCAGTTTCATGCAAGAAACCTCGATATTTTGGGAAGAATTTCCTTGGTATTGGAATTTGGTCTCATTTCGTTACATCAATTCACCATCTGACACTCTTTGATCAGTTATATACCCTCCGTGACTTGGATGTGTTTAGTCAAATCGTAGGCAATGCAGACTTTTAGTTATTGTTAATAGCATTGGTAATAAATTGTCCATTCAAAACTAGAGAAGTTGTGTGATTTACTTCTAATTTTTATGGCTTTTGAGGATAATGATCATGGTAACCGATTCTTCTTGTTGTGTTTTGTCTGCAGAAGAAACGATCTAAGGAACCCCTTTTAGTTTTCAACATTCTTAAATCAGATTAAGACACGTAAATATGTTAAAATTTGTCACCAAAATCTTGTATAATGTGCGCTGATATTTTTCCGTCAAAATGATAATTTTCTACAGATGAGAAATTATCCATTCATTGTAAAAGAAAATTGAAAACACAGCTATGATTTCTTAGAGTAGCCTTCTCCAATCATAATCATTTTTCTTGCTCAGTATCTGAATGTGAGTTCACTTATAACATGTTTTAAAATGTATCTGATATCGGATTTTAGCCGGAGTTTATTTGGGTTACATTTTATGACACATACATATGAATAGCTTCATTTTCTGTTTAGGGGGCAAAAAAACGATTACCTCAACATTTGTTCGTAGAATCGTAGACAAACTT
The DNA here is from genome assembly GCA_011170035.1 of Teleogryllus occipitalis. Lineage (NCBI taxonomy): Eukaryota > Metazoa > Arthropoda > Insecta > Orthoptera > Gryllidae > Teleogryllus > Teleogryllus occipitalis. Next base: position 40,811 of record BLKR01010116.1, read on the forward strand.
GATGAAAATCTTGATCAAGTGGGAGGTTCTTCATCCCGGAAAAATTACAAGTTTTAACGTGTTTTATGAAGGATATATACCATATTTTTTTCTTTTATTTCAGAGTAATGCAATAGATCCTACTGTTATCTAATATTTACCCTTCTTAAGATTAAATACACCCAAAATCGTTAGCGTAAAGATTTATAAAATTTTCCACATCAAAATGCCAAGACAATGTAACATATTTAATAAAACAGGAACAATAAATCAGAATGTTATTAATTTTGATAATTCGTAAAACATCATGATACCATGATTTTTCGACGAAAAGTTCCGGAAGATTAACCCAATGATGTACCTCCAGCCTCCAGTATTTCGCGTTTCTTCCGTTCCCTACATCGCCTGGATTCATTTCGTTGGAATAGCTCCGCTTGTCCAACTCGTGCACTGGTACCAACATCTGCAGTGAGGCGACATCGATGAGGCGCCCCACTGAGAGGATAAAAGAGGACTTGCTAGGACGGCCTTCCTAGCACCTGAAACAGTCGTCTGACGAATCCTTACCGAAACTAGTGTAACGATAACATATTCTTTCTCGTGTTAATTGCAACAGTTACATAATTTTGTAATCCTGGTTGAATCTGGAAAAAAAAATTTCTAACCCTCAAAAGCATTGGATTCAATCTTGCTTACATAGTCTTTGCGAGCAGCCGTGTAATTCAGTAGACCACACGACTGGTTACGGACGAACAGTGCTTCAAATGCATAAAAAATTGACCTTTTGCAATTTTTGACATTTTGGGGGATGTAAAATCGGACCTATACTAAGTACAAACATACATGCACATATACACACACGCATACATACATACAATGAGACAATTTCAGCGTCGACCCGAGTTCAAACGTAGAGAATCACCGGGTGCGTTTAAACCTTACCTTGCGAAAGATTTTCGGAGAGAGGGGGAAATTTCATTTCGCATCATGCCCCTTAAATATTTTTCAAGTAAGCAATAATAAATACACACTAGCATACCCGTGCGACAACTCGCGCATGTTAAACCCCACTCTCTTCCCTATTTTTCCATTTCCACATTAAGCTTGTAATACATATTTTATTCTTCAAGACCCTTCTTCCGTCACTTGCTCTGTATATCTCCTTGTAATTGATAACAATGCAATACACCCTTGTCAATATGAAGTATTCTTATTTAATGTTATTACCGAGCACAAAGGTACACCCGGGTAATTCGTGTAGAATATTAAGTAATTAGTTTAATTTTACATTCATTTGTAGATTCTACAGGCTCTGAACAAGCGGGATGGAATCGAGAAACGTCGAACCGGCGAAAATGCAATTGTATGTTCAAGATCTCATCCTGTGGAATACGATGAAAAAACGTTCCTTTGGGGCCTTTGGCCACAAAATTTTAGTTTTTAAGGCCCTAAAGGGCTTTGTTTAGGAGTTATTTAACGATCTGGATCGAAAAATCCGATCCAGTTTGCGGGTTGCATCTGACATAAATATTTCGATTTTTTTTAAACAAATCTTGCATATTTTTTAAAGTGAAATTCGTCACGTCTCCGTGAAATTCTCTTTCTTTAGAGATCACATTTACAAAGATTGGTTGCGTGCGAGAGCCACAAAAGGTATGTATAATAGTGAAAAAATATAGGATGCTATAAACTTCTTAATTTGAAATTTAAAAAAGTTAATATGGTGAATACTGATTTGGAATGTGAGGTGATCAATATATTGTAAATTATTTTGAAAAACAGAGTAAAATAGAAAAAATGTTTTGAGGTGGGACATCTGGCCTCCAAATTTCCTGTATCAGTCACTACACATATTTTTGTAGCCTGTGGGACTCAACTCGGGACCCCAGGACCTACATATTGATCCAATCCAGACACTAACCGCCACCAGGACAAAGAATCGTAATTAGTGACTTTCCAAAATTAACAGCTCTAAAAGTTGTTTCTCATAGTAAAAAGAGAAAATGAGTAAAAATGTTTGCTTGGACGGAGAATAAAACGTGATGGCAATGGAACTGACGATGATTTGTGATTTGATACTGACAACGAACGTAGAGGCTCGAAAACTGATTTTGAGTCAAAAACGGACAGAAAGCATTTTGATTTTGATTTTACGACTCGTTTTAAAAAAGAAGTTATGCTTTACTGCTGACACATATTTTAATCTTGTAAATTCGCTCATGGTTCAGTGATCTTCAGTCATATTATCGTGAAACATTTTATTTTGTACGCCTAGCAGCTTTTCGTTGGCATGGGTATTTTATTACATGAACTAAATGATTTTGTTACTATTGGTGATTTTACACAGAGTAACTCAAATTTTAATACTCATTAGTAGAATTTTAGGGAAATTCTTCCTTACAACTATACTCAGCGACGAAGTAAGTTATTGAACACATTCGCTTCTCGTTTCAATAAGATGTTGCTCCTCGTGTACTTCGTTATCGTTTCATCATTTGCGTTGCTAGGTAACCTTTACAGCAAAAGTATCATAAAGAGCCTTTCAAGTAGGATTTTGAGCGTCATAACAACCAGTTTATAATGACATGTTTGCAGGAAGAAAATGTTGTGGAAACATTTTTCAAGATGGTACGATTCTTCATTGATGTTTTTTTGTAATTATCTGACTTTGTCGATTGCCCTCTTATACGATTGCTTTCAAGTCGTAACATCTGGTTTCCAGACGTAGCGCTACACTTACGGTAATAATGACCATGGCAGTTGACGTTCTCGGAAACACAAATAATTAGTCAAGGAAACGTAGCTAAAAAACGTTATTCTACAGATGCTTTTGAAGAGTTAAGTTCGTGCATTGAAAACGGCAACAATGGAACACCTCTCTCACGAATAGTTTTAAAGTATCTATTATATCGGAATAAAATGTTCCCAAACTTCCTTCTTACCGCTGATGAGTTAGGTAGTCAGTGTCAGATGCGGGTCATAAATAAGAAAATTAAATTTACATTACCGACGTCCGAGCCCTTTTATTCAGCCGTCATCAGCGTAAGATGCGAGGAATAAATCCTATATCTTCTCATGGTGTCCCATAATATATGTGGCATTGTTTCATGTAAAGCGAAAAATCTAATGTTTGCATCTACTTGCTAATTCTTCTTGTTTCATCTGACCTCAAGAACCAGATAAACATAATTCTAACGGAACAATGATCACCTACTATATCCGGCGTAATATATTATCGTTTTGAGTTGATGAACATGTGCATGGACGAGTAACACAATTTTTAAAGTTATGTCATTGATACAAGTTAACCATATGGTAAATGATTGAAAAAATTACGACCACGATAAATATTTCTCATTTTGCTAGAGCGCTGCTCACACATTTCGTTACCTCGACTCGCTATTAATTACTTACATCCCCATAATTATTCCATAGTTCCCCATAATTAACTTCCTTCACACTTTGAGAGTGAAAATGTGAGGTGAGGTTGTTAAGTGCTATTGGTCATTACCAATGTTAATAATCCATGAACCACAATACAATACTTTACACGGTGTTTTATGAGAAAACAGTCATAGACAACAATGTTTAGTATTTGCAAATTCTGTTAATATTCAAAACTTTGTTGAAATCCGTTATAATTTGTTTCATTATATCTTTTCTTTATTTCGATAAATATTTCATTGCCTTCATGGCCTCATGTTTGCCAGCTGATTAATTAAAATCAATCAAGTTCAGAGGCGTAAATATGTTATCCAGCGCCACACGTTTAAATGACCGCGCAGAATATCATTATTTCCACCTGAATCCGCCACCTACGGTTATTCATAAAGAAAGAGACGTTTTCATCAGCTTATAAAAGAAGTACAAAATTTTCTTCTCTAACACTACTTTAATAGCAACGAGAACTAGATGGAGTTATAAAAATTAAGGATTATTTTCTAATAGGAACAACGTATATGTACGATCTTAAAATTATTTTTGGTGTTTTGGCTTCAAACTTCAAATGTAGCCTACTTATTTTATTTTTTGCATTTATTATTTTTCCATTTAAATTTTAATCATTGTTCAGTTGTAAATCACTTCATTGTTTAGTTGTTTTTCAATAATACATTCGTGTTCCAAAACAAAGTATGAACATGTAATTGCTAAAAATGGAATTTATGTAATCACTTGTAGAAGTAGAGACGTTGGTGGTTTTCGACCAGTTTTCAGGGAATGATAATAAGGTCTTTCATTTGATACTAGACAGTAAATGCTTCTACGATATTTTTCTCAGTAGCGACTATCAGTTAGAATGGATTTTTATGGTTCATTTTATTTAAAACAGTCGAAAGTCAGAGAAGCCAGAAATCTTTAATAATCAATGAGTTTTGCAAATTCACAAAGTTTCAGATACATATTTGCTTCCTTCCTCGGGTGCCTGAAATATTACAAACATCGATAAAGACTGTATTCATTAAGAACGTCTATTTACAATTCATACAAGAATCTCTCAATTAAATATTAAGACAATTATTTTCAAACATTTTTTAAAAAGTATGGTTTTACTATTCTACATTTCATAATTTCACTATTTCACAAAGATAAAATATAAACTCACATCGACTCATTTTGGTCAATGTTAAAACACCCTCTCTTAAAAGTAGTGTGGATCATATTGTATTTAATTGCACAGTTCCAATTTCCAAAATTGTTGATCTTGTGTAACATTGTTGTTAATTAAATTAATTTAAATAAATTTAACTTTATTTAACCTCAAATATTACATTTATTAAAAACGACATCATACTTTATTTTTCTTCTTCTTGCCTATTGGCAAAACCAATAGCCAAATAGCCAAATTGGGACTTCGCAAAGTACTCAGATGTGTTTCTTATCATTGCCTATGCCTTAGTCTATGTTCATATTTCTTTTATCCTTTGGCTGTGCGCCTTTTTTTTCTCTTTGGTCCAAGCTTTTTCTGTTCTACACTTAGGTACTTCTTCCAAATCAATCCTCCATGACAGCACTTTAGTACTAAATGTGTTCCTATTTTGAATGTCTTCTTCTGTGATCCCTGATAACTTGAGGTCTTTATTAATTTCGTTGATCCATTTTATATGTCAGATGCTGATTTACTTCTATTCTCATAAAATTCAACTATTTGTTTCGTAAAACGTTAAGGATTCATTCTTTTGATGTGTCCATAAAACTAGTCTATGTTTTCTGATAGCACTCTGAATATCCGTCTATTGTCTGATTTCTTTTTTACTGCTGAGTTTGGACTGCTCGTCTCTGAATTTTGGACCAATAATTTTCCTAATGATTTGCATTTCTATTTTTCTATATTTTCTGTATTTTTTCCTGTTCAAAATTAGAAATTCTGAGCCATATAGACATTCTGGTTTCATCACTGTATCGTAGTGTCTCAGTTTCGTCTCCTTTGACATACATTGTTTGTTATAGATATTTTGATTGAGACGATATGATGTTTCCATTTTTGTACATCTAGATTCATTGGCCTTAGTTTCAATTCTATTTCCTGAATTATTACCAGCAGGTATTTAAATTGTATGGCTCTCATAATTTTGCCATATTTTTTTTTCATGAAGTTAGGCGTGTCTTTGTTGCAAGTAATGAATTCAGTTTTTTCAAATGATATCTGAAGACCAACTCTCTCTGCCAGTTCAATAACTTATTATTATTATTATTATTATTATTATTATTATTATTATTATTATTATTATTATTATTATTATTATTATTATTATTATTCACTTCACGGATTAGGGAAATTCCCTGTTCCGGCTTCATTACACCATCTCTGTCGTGGACGGCCAATGTCCCTTCTTCCTCGTGGTCTGTACAGAAAGGCATGTTTGGGGATCCTTTCGTGAGACATTCTTCCTAAGTGCTGTACCCACCGTGATCTGTATGCATTTACTTTTTCATTGATAGAAAATATATTAAGTTCCTTTCTTATATCTTCGTTTTTTATTTTGTCCATTAGGGTGCAGCGTTTTACTCTCCGGAGGAATTTCATTTCTGAGGCTTGTATCTTCATTTTATCTTGTTTTCTTAATGTCCATGATTCACACCCTTAAAGCAGTTGTGGTACTGCCATGACTTTATAAAATTTTAACAGTGTCTCTTTTCTGGCCTTATTGCGAAGATACTTGTTTATTGTTCCACAAGTATGTTGGAAACGTTGTAATTTTGTTTTCATATCATCACTTATTATTATCATTATTATTATTATTATTATTATTATTATTATTATTATTATTATCATCATCTAAAATATTGGTCTGGCACAGATACCGCATATACAGAACATTAAATATTTGCATTCGGAACGCTACCATAGAACTCATATTTGCATCATCTCTCTACATTCAATTTTTAAAATCTGTAATGCGTTTTAATTCATTATTATTTTTAACTGTTGCGATGGTCATCTAGACTATCAAATGTTGACATTGTTAATAAAGCCATTAAATGAAATTACAATATTATTGACTACGTTTTTTTGATGTCATTAAACAAACCTTCATTGCTCTTCCCTATAGAATATGGTATACATAAAAGGAAATTTCAGAACACTCATTATGAAATAGTTATTTACGCACCGAGGGCGTTATAAGAGTAATGATCGAGCGACAACAAAAACATTTGTCGCCGCTCGATTATTAGAAAAGTTAGGGCCAGTGGTACTTATAAGATTCTACTTTATACTTAATTTATAGATTCACATTTACTTATTTACTAATTATCTAGATGTTAATTTGCCTCGGTTTGTATTGATATTTTTCCCTCTCGTAATTGCATTTTACAATTCCCTCCATGAGAGTACATATAACATCATTCAACTTGTTTCATATTTCCCTCGTAACGACGATCCTCTCGATGCAGGTAAGTTATCCAGTATATATCGAGCTCCATATCGAAGGCAATAACGAGCAATAATATTTCAGTAAAAATAAATAGTAATAAAATAATTATTAATACTATTATGAAAAATTGTTTATACTCTTATTGCAATATTTGTACGTAGGTCGGAGTAACGTGTTAATGAGGAGTCAGATAGCCAAGGGAATGGGCGACGGGTAGCGATGGGGCGGGAACAAGTAATGAGCAAACAGGAATTGTGTGAGGGTCGTGTACTTTGGGAACTGGGGGTAGTGCGCGGTAATAGATCGTATCCTGTTCTCGCCCGTAATGAAAATCCAATGAACACACTTGTATTCAATGCCTTTATGATTGATGCAAACGAGATTGACCTATCACCACAATGACGATAGTTACTTCCTATAAGCTTTTCCTTTCAGCGCACACAACCTGATATATCCTGCTAGAGGATGAACTGTGACCGCATATTGACCGCCGGGTGTCGTGGAATGTGAGTTGTTGATATGAATGGGATTGTAAGTCAGAGAGAGAGGGGGCTCTGTAAATAGCAATTGTACTGAGATACGTTGTCTAAATACTTAATATTCTCTTACTTTAGCGTCTCAGACACTTTCAGCAGTTTTAGAAGTTATGTATTTGTTAACAATTTTTTGATAGATTAGACGAATACGAAAACACTGTCAGTTCCCCACCAGCAGTCCGTGGATATCGAATGTCAAATCGCTTATTTGAAAATGCACAGTTTTATCAACGTTTGTTTTTCAATTTTGTCATATTACGTAACATTACACTATGCATTCACATTACTATTGACAGTTAAGACTGCGATTCTTACATTTGACATTTACGATAATATATGCTCTCTTTTAATGTCTCAGTTGTAATTTATTATTTTTAATATTTTCAGTACTAAGCTATAGATGGGGGAAAATTGTCCCTGAAATGTCGTTTTATATACGTTTAAGACATTTTTAATATTTTATAATGTACTTGAAGCAATAAACTCAATGTAGAGTTGATGATTCAACTTGTGCTCTTGTTAATTTATATCTTTTCACCGTTTCTCCAATAACAAGTACTGACCGTCAACAATTGTATTGAACTAAGAATTTTGATTAAAAGATTAGAATGAGACAATCAATTCTAATATAGAATCCCATTTTCTCTGAGTATTAAGTAAAGATTTTTTTATTGCGAATTCCATTTTTATCGTCCGTTCAGACGTGAACTGACAAGTTAGTAGTACATTGTCTCGCGGTGCACGGAGTCGTCTTTGTAAGGCATTGGAAAGCGGGTAGTCCAAAGCGAAACTATTTCACCTTGCCACAGTCCCCCCGCCTCTCGCTTCCGGAGGTCTGTCCCAGGTGTGGGCTTCAGGACGGCTAAAGTTCGGCTGCGCCCTCACTCCCGACCGCGATTCGTGCCCCAGCTCCGAATGGCACCCCCGGGGCGGCTGGAGCCAAGCCATGGCTCGCGTCGCGAACGCCCGTTCATTAAATGGAGAGAAAAAGCCACAGTTCATTCGGGTTGAAGATTAGCATTTAGAAAAAAAAACAATTATGATATTTGCAGCTTCAATCCCCTCTTTAAACTGGACTGTAAAGTATGCGAGACGTGGAAAATGTACACTGAGAGAAATATTGTAGTACAATGAATTAAACATATTAAGTTCATATAATAAATAGGGTTCATTTAATAAATTCAATTATTCGTGAGGTAAGATTCACTAATCATGATAGAGTTTTTGTTATCAGACAATTGAAAATCGTAAGTGAATGAACAAAGAGAAATGTCAGTGGTACTATAGTTGTTTCGCAGTTGAAATCATTTGGTGAGATGAACGTTTCATGTCATCATACTTACTAAATACTGCGTTCTTAGAAATCTGACCAGTGGGTATAGAGCCCATGCGAACTGTGAAAAATCAACGCTGTATGTAGAATTACACGCTGTATAAACGACGTATTTACTATATGTTTGAACATATGTTGTATTTAACTAATGGTTGACATACCGTCGGTAGCCAAACGTCGGCAGCCAGCGTCCGTAACCTGCTTGGCTAGGGTCTGTCAGGTTACCGAGTTGAAATGATTGGAGGCATTGTCATTGTCAACAATACTATTTATTTCAATAAGAGCAGCTTTCGATGGCTTAGCCATCATCATCAGTTTTCTGCCGTCTGGAAGTCACAAAAACGACTAGTCGTTTTCAATCATTTCAACGCCTTCAATCATTTCAATTATGTAAATGTCAACAACAACTCACCACTAAACCAATATACAGGTTACCGAGGTTAAGGAAGTACGAGATAACGGGGCCGTTGGAAGGATGACAGTTGGGGATTCCTACTTGCTAAACTACCTGGCTGAAGAGCTAGAAAGATAACATTTCCTTACACGTTTCTGCTTATTAGGGCTTACTCTGCTGCGTTCAGTAACATATGAAATGCAACTATCCGTGTGGTTATTTACACTGTGTTTAGTAAATATTATGACCTGTTTAGTGTACATTACTAAATGTGCATTAGTATGTTTAACTAAACAGAAGTTTCGAGAACTAAACGGTATAGTACATTTTGTTCTTCCAAAATATACTATAGCGTTTTGATCTATCTACTACTTCATTAATTGTATGAAGTAAGCATTTCTCTCCGAGTTTGAATATCGTTCTGTTTACAGTTTTTTGGAACACCAGGTACAATAGAGTTTCCTGTTGAAAATTCACAAACCGAAGTTTGTGAATTTTCAACAGGAAACTCTTGACTGCGAGATACAAATTTTCAGTCCCGGCAAATTTTCTCGGTTCCTTCCCTCAATTCCAGGTGCATACCGGCCAGTACCATAGCATTCTGCTTCTCGCGTAGCTAATAGTAGCGAGTTTATTCGCACGGTGTATTTTTAGAACCTTGTCTTGTATAGTCCAACTATGAAACAAAAGAAAAGAGAAGAATCAATATGGTCTGTACAAAACTATACTTTTTCTAACATTTTTCCTGTAACACATGTCAAGTTTGATGTAAACAAACAATAAAACTAAAGAGGATATTTTAGGTAAGAAACAAAACGATACAGAAACAGATAAGTTCATATCCACTTTCTAAAATAAACTTTAGTTTAGATCGATACACCACATTACTATATAATAACACGACAGCAAGGATTCGCCTGAAAAGGTCAGAAATCACCGATCTAAACTGTGGAGACGTAGGCTGCAGTGCCATATGTGTGTGGTGACTGCTCTACTATTAGATGTAAACACTGCACTCGAGAAATAATTTTTTCATTCGAGAGTGAGAATGATGGTTACGGAGAAGCGATACATTCAGTTCCTGGATAAAATCTGATGAGGTACCTCTCGCAATTTGTGCGGGGAGAGCTGAACCTCAAGAAACATTGTTAAGTTGAAATATGTATATTATTATACGTACGTAAGTCAAAAATAAAATGTATACAGATTTATTAAATATTGGTTAAAAATAAACTATTTACATGTGACCATCATCGAGAAGTAGCAACACAAAATACATAGATGGTATCAACGAAAGTACTATTGTTAAACAACGGGCAACAGATCGTGTACCTCTAGTATTGTCATTATGAATATCAAATTATTTTTTATTTTATTTATATTACTGTCAGTGTTTGTTTCATCAAGTCATGGGTGACGACTATGCAACTCCCATCAGTTGCTCTCTGTTTCCTTCTTTCATTCATTTTTCATTCGTTTCCCTCGGTCTAGCACGTTTCTCCTCAGGAAATAACCTGAGGTTCGTTTCGATTTTTCAATAAACAAATCATTGGGTCTCGCAATTTCGTCGCAAACACGCTTTTGTATTTTATGTTTTTCTTCTTCATTCCACATTATAGCAAGACATAATAAACTTACTTTCATAAAGAATTTGTTTGGAGCAAAAATAGAACTGTAGCTTTCTATATAAATTCGCCTCCGTTTCTATAGCCGTGTGACGAAAGAAAACCTCAGGAAGGCCAAATATGCAAAATACGGTGAGGGGAATATATCTTGTTCGCCACTTGTCTCCCTTAACCCAAGCGTGGATAATGAATAAAAACAGAACCCTATTCATCATTGTCATGCTACAGTGCCCCACGAAACTTCGAAGTGTAATCCCCTTCATTTGTTACCAAGAGATCTTGTTGCTATCAACAAAAAAGCAATTTTTAATAGGAGGCCCAAACTCGACTCGTTGCGGAGAGACTACCCTGGCGCCCTGCATTATTAAGCTCTATGTTGAAAGCCGGTCGCCTAACAGGTCGTGTGCTTGTCGCTTGCGCAGGAAGTTGCTGCTTTGGGAACCGCCGGAGGTCCCTCTCTTGGTGCCGGAGGATCAGCACCCAACGTCGCGGAGGCAGTCAGCAGTGGTGCAAAACTCGCCGACCGCCTTCGTCTGACCGGACTCACGGAACGTCTCAGTGCCCTAGGATCAAGTCACACCGAGAGCACTCGTCCGCGCACAGGTGAGTTCTCACATAACAGCTTTTTCTGCAAGTGTCCCGCCTAACGTCTCACAAACATGATGTCAACACAATCCAGCCCAACTCTACCTGACTCCAACTCAATAAGACTACAACCCAACTCAACCGAACCTCAATCCGGCTCCAACTCAACTCAACTCAACTCAACTCAACTCAACTCGTTCTCAGCCCAACAGACCTCAACAGGACCCGACCTCAACTCAACCCGACCACAACCAAACTCCAGCACAACGCAACCCATATCCCCTTCAATCAAACCCGACATAGACTAAAACCGACCTCCACTGGACCCAACCTCCACTGGACCTCACCCCCACTGGACCTGACCTCCACTGGACCTGACCTCCACTGGACCTGACCTCCACTGGACCTGACCTCCACAAACCCTGACCTCTACTGAACCTGACCTCTACTGAACCCGCACTCCACCGAAATTGATATCAACCCCGCCCAATCTCAACCCAGTCCGATTTCAACCTAGCCCAATCTCAGCCCAGCCCGATCTCAACCCAGCCCGGTAGTGGCTGTCATGAAAATTGTGTTTCCATGATATTTTCTCTCTACATAAAAGATCAATCACCATAAAATGAGAGATTCGATTCTTCTTCTCTTTGAGTTGAATGACCACGGAAGATAATTCATTTAGTACGTCTAGATTGTTTCCAATAATCTAACAGTGGAGATGGTATTAATAAAAATAGTGTTTTACCCAAACACCGTACAACCGAAAAATACCAACATAAATGCCCTAGTCACCAATAGCTAGATGTCCCAATAATGTAGGTTTAATTATTATATCAAGATAATTACACCAGAGGCTAGACCGGAAGAGTTGTCTCAGGGCATCAGGTGTCACTGAAGCGCCTCAGACCGGGAGACCCTGTGTTTCCAGTCAGGACGGTGGCAGGATTTTCGACCCAAGCTAGACAGCTAGCTCGAGTTCTGTCGCTGTCTTGAGGAAAATTCTAGAAGTCGTCTGCTCTGGTCGGTAGTTTTCGGTTGTTTCTCCATTCAATACCAGGTAAATGCTGGAGTCGTACCCTAACAAAGTGGCCACGGACCGCGCGCGATCTTTCCTTACCATTCCTTGTCCTATCCTAAGCCTTACACACATATACACTTACATTATCACCAGTATCACGCACACATATCACTAGTTATCATTTCACCAATCAAACATAGGCTATCATTATGAGTTTCAGGGGTATTCACACATATACTATATTACACCCTTATGAAGTAACGTCTCATTTAGTGCACTTGCCCCGGGTAAAAAGAATAAGACGACGCCGACCGATCACTCGCTCTTCGGCACTGGCATCAGGACCGTGCTTCTAGCTGCAGCAGATTATGAAGCAGATGTAGAACACAGTGCTTCGATCAGCAGCACGGTCTCCTTGCGCACACGCGGTTCATTTAATTTGACTCACTAAGTGTCAATTCTATTCTGAGTATTTATTTAGTGATTTTTGGTTGCTGTGTATTCGAAATAATTTAACAAGTCATGATTTCCAATAAATCTTTTATTTAGACTTTTTCAGTCGTGCAACGATTCAAGGCAGTGTTGACCTCATTTTCAGGTCACTATAACGTAAAACAATAACGATTTTGTGAATATAAAATTTTTGAACACACTCGAAACAGGTGTATACATTTTTAATTATAATACTATATTATTAAAACTTCACATCAATACATATTTGAGCAAATGGCTCTTATATCATGTTATGAATATCTACGAACAAAAATCTAAATAAAGTTACCATTCGTCCTCCTTTAAATTCTTAAATATGGATTGGTGAAGGAACGAAAAAAATATTTATGGAATTCAATGGTGGCAGCTTGAAATCAAAAGATGAAAAAACATTTTTAACGAAACGATTTTCAAGTTCTGCACGCCGGCACAGATGGGAAAAGGAAGCAACATAAAATGGGGACAATACACGCGCCACATTATTGCCTGCCAGTCTGAGCGCGAGAGTGCAAGCGTTCAAAGAGGCGAGTCCGGAACGAGAACTGTGCAAGGGTAGCTTGGCTGCGAGGAGCAGAATGACATCAAACAAACCCAATTGGTTGTTCTCGGAAACTTCTGTTTCCCGCAGCGCGCACGTCGAAATGCAGAGACGAGTAGTTTTCGAACTAACGAGCGGCAATTGAATTCTTCAAGTACATTCACTTGCTCATGAACACTCATTACTCTTAAGGCCTTCCTACCTTTAATTTACTGTGGAAGCGAAATGTCTGCTGCCCGAAAACTTCTAGAAAGGTTGTTAAGCGTGTAAATTAATCATCTTCTTCTACGAATTAGACTTGATATTTATTCAAGCCTTATTCCAACTCTTTATTGGCATTTCAATGTTTCTGTTTATTTCCTATCATACTTCAAAGCTTGCGCTTTAGGTCTGTCCTTCCATATATTCCATACATTTTGTCTGAATTTACTTATTTTGTAATGTACTGTTGCAATTTCTCCTAATTCCTTTCTTAAATCTTCACTTCTTTCATCTCTTAATGTATAGAATTTTACTCATCTCTGAATCTCATTTCTAGTGATTCAAATATTTTCACATCCTATTGTGTTTCAACATGTTTCTCAACCATATAATAGAACTGAGAGGTGCATAACATCATACAATCTTAATATCGTTTCTTATCTGACTTCCTTTTATAACTGTTATATTTATAGCTCCAAATCTTCCTTAGGATCAATTTATTTTGCTTGTGACATACCTGCCGTTTTCGCAAGTAATTTATCACCCTAACAATATGTAAATTAATACAAATAATATTTATTTCTAGCAAGTATGTTTGCTGCATAAATGCAAATTTTTATCTGAAACATCATACTGCGGGAGGTTTTAGAAGTTTTTAGAGCCTACATTTTAAAAGATAGGAAGTAAGATTCAACTCAGCTAGCGTCAACTAATTCTTGCAGTCCAGGAGATCGTATTTAATGACAATTTTTTCTTTGCAAGCCATCAGCAGATACTCTCCATCAACCACGTCCTTTGTTAAAGGTGATTTATTATTACTAGTATTATTATTATTATTTATAAATAATGTCAAATTCCACGATCCTGTTACTTATGGACCGTATGAAGCTATTTTCTCTTGTTAAATGTTTATTTTTCTCAGTCAAATATAAGATTTTGCTCTGCACAACCTTTTCATTTGTATCTGCTTACTCTTCTCTTCAATTTAATAATCAACGTGAAATTAAAACTGGGGGATAAACAAATGTTTAGAGGCCTTACCATGGATATGAGTTGGCTGCAAAATTGATAATGATAATTATATAAGTAATTGTATTTTAAATTATTCTAGAATATTTTTTATTAAAAATATATTCTTTTAGCGATTTTTTAAAAATCCAAGAGAAAATAATATAAAGAATGTCTAGTATCTGATGTCTCTCCTCGTGCAAACCAGAAGTATTCATTCACTCCCTTTCTATCCATAGTTCGATGGATTGGAAGTGAAATACAAATTCGTTTTTCCTTGAACCATTGTAATCTGTGTCGGAATCAATTGAAATGTGTGTCGGGAAAATTAGAAGAAGTTTTCAAGGGTTCTCGAGCACATTTGCAAGAGCACATTTTATTGGATTCTCGACCATATTATCACATCAGACTAAAATTGAATTCTAATGCAAAATATAGACAAGACAGTCGGAATTAACGTACAGTACTTATTAATAGAAACCTTACTACATTTATCTGCTATCTGTTAGTGAAATTTAACAATACAATCATTCTGAAAGGTTGAGTGTCATATAAATGGTAGTATCTCAATTTGCTTCCAATTGTGGCATAGGATTATTCGATCCCCAGTCCTTCATTTATTTTCCTTCTTTCTACATTGTTTATCCACACGAATGGGGAGGAGCTCAAAAAGTCCGAAATAATCCGACGCGCCAGCGTCGCTTGGACTGCCGGGCGGCGCGGAATTCCCCGGAGCTGAACAGCCGTCCGTTCGTCCCTGGCAGCGCGCGCCGCGCTCTGCCCTCCGTTAATTCCCTTTGACGCAACATCAGACGCGGAACGCAAACAATCAGTGCCACGCTCCGGCACCCGGGGCGCCTACCCTCGCCGACGCCCCCTGACATCGCCCACCTACCGGGGTGCCACCGCGCGCTCGGAGCGGGGCGGGGCCGGGTGGAGCAGGGAGGGGCGGAGGCGGGGCAGGGAGAGGCGGAGGCGGGCCAGGGAAGGACGGAGGCGGTATAGGAAGGGGCGGAAGCGGGTCTGGGAAGGGAGGAGGCGGAGCAGGGAGGGACGGAGGCGGTGCAGGGAGGGACGGAAACGGTGCAGGGAGGGGCGGAGGCGGTGCAGGGAGGGACTGAAGCGGTGCAGGGAGGGACGGAGGCGGTGCAGGGACGGACGGTGGAGGTTCAGGAAGGGACGGAGGCGGGGCAGGGACGAGATGGATCGAGGCGGAAAGAGACGGAACGGAGGCCGCACGGCACGGGGCGCTACTAGGCAGGGCGGGGAGTAACGTTGAGGTAGCAGCGAGGTGGGTCGGAGCGGGGAGAACAGCTGCCGTGAGGAAGGAGAGGCTGTGAAGATGAGTGCGCGGAATTGCGAGCAACAACTGTAACGGTGAGATTTGTTAGGGTGAACAACACGGCAGCCACCCAGGTCATATCAGTGTTTTATGTGGTGATCGATTCGCAGGCAGCAGTCCTTGTGTGTACCCTCGTC
The DNA here is from genome assembly GCA_011170035.1 of Teleogryllus occipitalis. Classification (NCBI taxonomy): domain Eukaryota; kingdom Metazoa; phylum Arthropoda; class Insecta; order Orthoptera; family Gryllidae; genus Teleogryllus; species Teleogryllus occipitalis. The sequence continues at coordinate 56,874 of BLKR01010116.1, forward strand.
CGCCCTCGTCCGCCCTCGTTCGCCCTCGTTCGCCCTCGTTCGCCCTCTTCGCCCTCGCCCGCCCCATTGTTCTCCACGACCTCGTCCTCCCTCGTCCGCCCTCGTCCGCCTCGTCCGCCCTCGTCCGCCCTCGTCCGCCCTCGTCATCCCTCGTCCGCCCTCGTCCGCCCTCGTCCGCCCTCGTCCGCCCTCGTCCGCCCTCGTCCGCCCTCGTCCGCCCTCGTCCGCCCTCGTCCGCCCTCGTCCGCCCTCGTCCGCCCTCGTCCGCCCTCGTCCGCCCTCGTCCGCCCTCGTCCGCCCTCGTCCGCCCGCGTCCGCCCTCGTCCGCCCTCGTCCGCCCTCGTCCGCCCTCGTCCGCCCTCGTCCGCCCTCGTCCGCCCTCGTCCGCCCTCGTCCGCCCTCGTCCGCCCTCGTCCGCCCTCGTCCGCCCTCGTCCGCCCTCGTCCGCCCTCGTCCGCCCTCGTCCGCCCTCGTCGCCCTCGTCCGCCCTCGTCCGCCCTCGTCCGCCCTCGTCCGCCCTCGTCCGCCCGTCGTCCGCCCGTCGTCCGCCCTCGTCCGCCCTCGTCGCGCCCCTCGTCCGCCCTCGTCCGCCCTCGTCCGCCCTCGTCCGCCCTCGTCCGCCCTCGTCCGCCCTCGTCCGCCCTCGTCCGCCCTCGTCCGCCCTCGTCGCCCTCGTCCGCCCTCGCCCTCGTGCGCCCTCGTGCGCCCTCGTGCGCCCTCGTGCGCCCTCGTTCGTGCCCCTCGTTCGCCCATTGTTCTCCACGACCTCTCCCAGTCCCGCACTTCTCCGGCGTCGTGCCCTGACCTTGTACAGCGCCCCTTGCCCCCCCCCCCGAAGCCACATTGGCGTCGTCGCGCGTGCCGTGTTCCCCGACCTCCCAGACGTCGGCCTCGACTCGGACGTCTCGACCTTCCCGAAGCCCCCACGACTCGGCACACGCGCCGCGACGCTGACGGGCTCCCCTTTGTCACCGCCCTGCGCCACTTCCCCGCTCTTCATGCCATTCGATTCGTTCGCGGTGCTCCCCTTCAATTTCCTCCGCAACCCCCGCACTTCCTGCTGCACGCGCCGACCAGGCCGTTCCTGCTCCCGCTTATTCCTCGCCTGCCTAGCCGACCTCACCTACTAGGTCGGTTTCGCCACCCTCGCCGCCCTCATCTTCCTCATGGTCCCGGCCTTCCTAACCGTCGCTGCCTCCCTCACTGTCCCCGTCTCCCTCATTGTCCCCGCCTTCCTCACCGTCTCCGCCTCTCCGCCGTCCACACCTCCATCACCGTCCCCGCTTCCCACATCGTGCCCACCTTCCTCCCCGTCCCTGCCTCTCTGATCCCTCGCCGTCTCCCTCGCCGCGCGCTCCACTTGGACAGCACACACCCAACCATCCCGCCCGAGTCCCCATGGGCCGTGGTGCCGTATTAGGCGTCTCCGCCGTGCCCCCTCCCTGTTGACTGACACCCGCCGCTTTCACGTTTGGCGCTGTTCCCGCTGCTCTCGTTATTCCTGGCGTTTTTCTACCGTCGTCATTCCCCCTCCCATACTTTTCGCCTTCCCCCTTTTTCCCACTCCAGCTGGGCTTCATGTTCACATTCACCACCTCCGCTCCCCGCCCCCGGCCCTTCGGCTCGTGTCGCCCAATCACACGCTGTGACACGCGCCGATATTGCTGTCGCTACAGCGCTTCTCGGAACTCACCATTATTGGTTATTACTATTATTCGTAACAGGTTTTTGTGTGCTTGTGACACACGCGTTTCTTTATGCCGAACTCGGCCTTTGTGATTTACGTCTAACGAGTGATGAATAATTGGTATTGCTCTATAGAAAAGGAAAAAGTACGGGGCAAAGGAAAAAGGTATTGGGCAAGGGGGAAAATATTATAACAGATTACAGAGGAGAATTTTTGTTGGAGTCGTCGAAAAAAGTCCGACCGAAGAGAAAACTTCGACCGCGTGTTGAAGGCGCCAGAATAATATACATTTCCGACGGAATCGCGATTTGAACACCTGTGCCAAGAGATGGTATATGAACGGTCTGATCGCTTTACCACGGGTCTCCACTCTCCAGACAGGTTGACCCAGTGACCGATTTTGACCTAGCCAAAGCGAAAACTCTTATCGACGGGAGCAACTGAAGAGCGTGAGACCAGTAAAGGGCCCTTTGCTGCATTAGCAGTGGAATCAAAACGAACTCTTGATATTCGACGAAGTTATTGACGCTGCAGATTTGTTTCATTTACCGTAATTACTTCTCTGTAATGATATTTGATTATTTGGTTTAGCATTAGCGACCATTGTTAACATGTATGTTAATAGTATATGTACATATACAAAAGGTCAAGAATAATAATAAGAATTATTATTATTATTATTATTATTATTATTATTATTATTATTATTATTATTATTATTATTATTATTATTATTATTATTATTACTATCATTATCTATGTTTTAATCATTATTGTTAAAATTATTATTATTATTATTATTATTATTATTATTATTATTATTATTATTATTTTCTTTTCTAATAAGAACAAATTTACATGACCAAAGCATGTTTATCAACGTCTTTTTGTTAGGAATTCACATCTCCCCTACCCCTATAAACTTTCGAGCTATTCCAGTTGTTGAGATAACCACGGTGTTCTGCCTAGTCTTGTAAATATTAATATTCAGATCTCTTTAACTTAAAAAACAGCGTCTTCGGAATTACTGCGGTGTTAGAGATGACAATGGGGATGATTCTCACATGGTCCATATCCCACTGTCTCTTGACACTTTCAACCAGCGGAACATATTTTGTGATCTTCTCGACATACTTCTGTGGAAGGTTTTTCGTGTTGGTATGGCTATGTCGATCAGGTAGGCTTGCCTTTTCGTCTTGTCTACTGGAACAAATCAGGTCGGTTGTGAGGGGTGCAACACTTCGACATTCCAAATATTCCCAACCTTTTCCGTAATCGAATCTCCCCAATTTTAATTCCAACATCCCCCTATTTCCATCATCAAATTACCTATGTGGGCTAAATTTTTCTGTATCATCGACATTAAATTAGAAGGATATTTTAGGTAGTGAATGGTGTAATAATTGTCTCAATTCATACAAAAACTTTTGGCTGATATTGTTTCATGATATCTTTCATGCTAAAAATTTCAATATTTTACTTTTAGCAATCCATCGGTTTTCTTCATTTTTTCTCAATTAATTATTTCCAGAAACCAATATAACATTCAGCAATATAACATTTCAACCAATATAACATTTCATAACTAAAACAGCACGATTACGATTCTTTCTTCCTTGTCCGCTCACTTTCTCTTACTACTTAATAGCCTCACTTCCATTTTTTCTTTTCCCTCGCTTTAGCCTTTTTGTTTTAAAATTGTTTAAGTTTTCATCTTTTCTTAATGTGCGATTATAAAGACTCCTTTGCTTTTCAGTCAATAATGTAGTACATATTCACACATATCTATTTGTTTGTTTTTTATTTATCCTTGAACCCTGAACATGATATTTCCCATGATATTTCTCACCAGAATTACTACAAAATGCGGCTCCATTTATTATACATAATTGTAAGGGCACAGATATTGTGATAGAGCTGTAAACAAAGTGAGATTTCAGTAACAGCTTCTAGCGTGATTCTTCTGGAGGGTGGCTATTGCTCATATAAAGCGACCATTAACACGCCCCTCGCTGTCGCATTTGTCATACAACCACTTGCCTCCCGTGACCCCTTGCTCGCTTCCCGCGCCGTTTGACCCCGTTCCCTACATTTCCCCCAACACAGCTGCTCGTTTATCCATCCCTTTTCCGACAGTTTTTTTTTCATTCCATTCATTCTTTTGCTCGCTACCCTCCTCGAGAGATGAGAAATGGACTGGCTCAAAGACGTGTCTGCAGTTTTTCCTCTGCCGAATATTATTTATGGTGGCATGTAGATATTATTTTGAAGAAAATAAATCATATTTAAAACTGCAAATGGGAAAGAGATCATACATAATCAAAGCAATATGGTATAGGCGACAAAAATAAATGTTATGGACATCTGGGCATATACGGCATTTGCACTTGCCCCTAATTTTTAGGCAACCGCGTACGCATAGATGTTCAGCGGCTACATGAAATCCCCTTAACCGTGTCATAACATCTGTGAATGCGGGATGCCTAAAAATCATGGATAAATGGCACACGTAAATGTATATACCTCCCACATTTAAAATTATGTTCATTGGCGAAAGTGATCATTTTCGACTCCTCTATATGCCCTAGTAGTTTCTAAAATTTTTATTAGACACCTGCATATTCCCTGTTTTTTCCCCTGATCCTTTGACCAAATGTTGAGAAGGCCTCTTATTTTTCTTCTGAAAATAAATATAACTTATTATCTGTGCACGTCATATAGAATTGAGTGGGAAATATAGTTATTCAAATTTTCATTCTCCATGTTGTCGCGGCAGGAAGTATTATTTCTTCACGAAGGGCATGATCAGGGATAAGAGCACGAGTTATAGTCGATTCACCATTGAAAATACATTTAGTACATTGGAGGGATTATTTTTTATTAACAGTTCTTAAAAACAGGCTCATTTCTTTCTGTATTCAAAATTCAAGTAGTATGGCTTAAGGTAGAGATCACAGAATTATGAAAACGTGCATCGAATTCACTTCTCTCCGTAGCTCGTCACACACAGCTTTAATTTTTCTGACGTAAAACAAACAAATAAATAAATAAATAAATAAATAAATAAATAAATAAATAAATAAATAAATAAATAAATAAATAAATAAATAAATAAATAAATAAATAAATAAATAAATAAATAAATAAATAAATAAATAAGTGAATGAATGAATGAATAAGTGAATGAATGAATGAATAAGTGAATGAATGAATGAATAAGTGAATGAATGAATGAATAAGTGAATGAATGAATGAATAAGTGAATGAATGAATAAGTGAATGAATGAATGAATAAGTGAATGAATGAATGAATAAGTGAATGAATGAATGAATAAGTGAATGACTGAATGAATAAGCGAATGACTGAATGAATAAGCGAATGACTGAACGAGCGAATGAATGAATGAACGAGCGAATGAATGAATGGGCGAGCGAATGAATGAATGAATGAATGGGCGAGCGAATGAATGAATGAATGAATGGGCGAGCGAATGAATGAATGAATGGGCGAGCGAATGAATGAATGAATGGGCGAGCGAATGAATGAATGAATGAATGAATGAATGAATGAATGAATGAATGAATGAATGGGTGAATGAATGAATGAATGAATGAATGGGCGAATGAATGAATGAATGAATGAGCGAATAAGCGAATGAATGAATGAGCGAATAAGCGAATGAATGAATGAGCGAATAAGCGAATGAATGAATGAGCGAATGAGCGAATGAGCGAATGAATGAGCGAATGAATGAGCGAATGAATGAGCGAATGAATGAGCGAATGAATGAGCGAATGAATGAATGAGCGAATGAATGAATGAGCGAATGAATGAATGAGCGAATGAATGAATGAGCGAATGAATGAGCGAATGAATGAATGAGCGAATGAATGAATGAGCGAATGAATGAATGAGCGAATGAATGAATGAATAAGCGAATGAATGAATGAATAAGCGAATGAATGAATGAATGAATAAGCGAATGCATGCATGAATGCACGAACGCATGCATGAACGCATGCATTAATGCATGAATGAATGAATGCATGCACTAATGCATGAATGTAAGAATAAATATATTGTCCTCTCGCCCAGTTTCGAACACCTCTTCCTCACTCATACAACAACTCTCCATGTGTTCATCAGCCACATTTCCTCCACTCCCCATTCGTTTCAATCTGCCCTCAATCTACAGGGAAGGCGTCATTCGTATGCCCAATCCACCACTAGGCGCCGTTCCCTGCGAGCCAACCATTCTGTCAGCCATCAATCAGCTTCGCGCCTTGGGCAGTCAACTACTGCCAACCAGCCGTGAAGCAACGTCCGGGCTCACGCGAAGCGCACAACACACACCAAGCAACTACGCTCTAACCGCCACGCGACCGCCCATCAACCCTGTTGCCCCCCCCCCCCGCTTCTGTTCGCGCCGTTAACCCCGTGCTCTTTTCCGTTATCCTCCCGTGCTTTCGTTTCTCCCCTATGACACATGCCAACCCCCTCCACCTCCCTCATGTGTCTCATTCACTCTTTTACTCCTCCCCCAATCCGCCCCCGCCGAGCCCCCGTCGCGCCACCGTCCCGCCCACGTCCCGCCCACGTTCCGCCCACGTTCCGCCCACGTTCCGCCCACGTTCCGCCCACGTTCCGCCCACGTTCCGCCTACGTTCCGCCCACGTTCCGCCCACGTTCCGCCCACGTTCCGCCGTCCCGCCCACGTCCCGCCCACGTCCCGCCCACGTCCCGCCCACGTCCCGCCCACGTCCCGCCCACGTCCCGCCCACGTCCCGCCTACGTCCCGCCCACGTCCCGCCTACGTCCCGTCCCGCCCTCGTTCTCAACCACCGCCCAGCCACTGCCCTGCCATTGCCCTAGAAATTGGCCTGCTCTTGCCACGCCATTTCCCTACCACCGCCTCACCCTCGCTCCGTCCTGCTCTGCCACTGCTCCGCTGCTGCCCCGACACCGCCGCGCGAGCCCGTGTACAAAGTAAAGCTTTGTCGCCAGAGTTGACAACCACGCGCCAGCTTTCAGACGGCACCAAAGAGAGAAAAAGAGAGAGAGAGAGGAATAGCGGCGTCTGCATGCGCCGATGCGAGATGTCCCGCTTGCCTGTGACAGGTGTTGCCGCCCAATGATTGTAGTCGGTTTTTTTCGTGGCGTTTGTACATAGTTGCGTGCGCCCCACTCGGCTTTCGTTTCTTTTACGCGTTTTCCCTTTGGGCTGTGACTCCAACATAGGCCACGTGGCGCCTCGTGTAAGTTGTCAACGCGAATGACATGCAAAACTCACTAGCTGGGTTATTTATTTTAGTTTTAATTAAAGAACAAAGAGTTCATAACAGACGAAACTCACGATACATTAAATTGACAGTAAATAAAATAGTGGCCAAACAGCTAAAATTAACACAATGTTGTGCATCACAACATCTCCCTTATCAGTACCATGTTCTGTCCTGTGGTCAATGAGGCAGTGGTTTGCCAGTTGCATTCATTTTGAATGAGCTCGTTGCTGAATTAAAATAGCAATTGCCGTTAAATTACCTCATAGGTACAGTGTGTACAAATTTGCAAATATAAACTAGTGGTAATATAGAATGGCATACTTTATCGTTCTAGTTGTTTTCTGTATCTCTTCAGCCTGGCCTTCAGCAAGTGTATTTTGCTCTAATGTTACAAGAAATTTAAAGAAAAAATGTCGAGCCAGTTTTGAGAAAATTTTGAAAATTTCCCAGGGGTTTTGTGAATAATACATCTAAAATCAAGAAATTCTTTTCAAAGTGGCAAGGCATTGAGCCGGGCCAAATCGATCGGGAAATATTCATTTGAGCAAAATTCCCATTCCCAAATACAAAAAGGTAAAATTGAATATAATGGATTCTTAAAGAATATGATCGGGATTTAAATTGCTTCTGAATGCACTTGTCTTAGAAAACAAATATTAATATAGATGCATTAATTCATCATATCGCTACATAATTTGTGTTCTGCAGCATAAAATACATTCTATCACAGGGAATGTAAGTAGACGTAAGATGATTATATGAATGTATTTATAACTAAGGTAAACAAATGAATAGAAATACATAAGAAATGTTTTTATAAAGTTACAACACGTGCCAATTAACAGTCCGCGTGTCTCTATAAACAAACGCAAATTGGTATACGATCATCCCTTATACACATGATCTAAATATAGATTCCGAAGGAATATTGACATTCATAATTTTCTTCAATTTTCTAAACCCAAAAATATTTTAAAACATAGTTAATGTGTTTGACTCGCTAATGCCATTGTACGAGATTAATGCCTCTGCTTTTTATTCAGTTTTAAACTGTTTAGCTGCAGTTAATTAGTAAATTTTCCTGTGTATGTATTTTTTGCTCGTTGCACGATAATTGTAATTTATTTTTTTGTCCTAAATAGTGGAAATAGTATAATCTTAAAAGCATGCTTTTAGAATTCGACTAAGTTTTTTTTTTTGTTTTTAAACTAGTGCCAATACGAATTTGTGATTGCATCATGATACTTTTTGATCTTAAATGACTATGTAAATTTAATTACTAAAAAATGATTTTTTGCCGCTTGTGAACAATACAATACAACAATGCAAACAATTTGGACGTAAGAAAAAGGAACATGTTTATTATATTGAAGTGTTCCGTTTTCTGGGTCATGTTATCATTTAGAAAATGCTGGTTCGTGGCATTTACGCGTTTCTATCAGTAACAAGTGTAAGGAAATTCCAAATCTTGTGGTGTTCAATGCACAATGCGGGTGGCTTGTAAGCGCGTACTTGAAATATTTATCAAAAAATTACTTTTGCACCCACTTAAATATTACTTAATTGCTGTTTTTCGTCTCTAAATAATCTCTCGCAGTAAATGATGCAGTCAACATTGCTGGGTATCAATGACTTGGAGCGGAAAAATGTGATTGCTAAACCTGCTACAAACGTGAGAACGCATTACTTCCCGAGACAACACTGTTTCAACCTCTGAAATTCTCTGCATTAAATAATTAGTTTTCAAAAATTGATTAAAACACACAGCGTTGTCAAGGAACTTTTTTTTTTCAGCGTTGTTAAAAAACATTTCAGCGTTGTTATGTGCATTTCTTGTATGTAACTACAAGTTTTTTTCAATCGTGAAAATAAAACGTTCATAAGATGTATTATTTTCACGAAATCTTAAAACTACAGCGAATCAAATGAAATATTTGAAAACTTGTAGGTGCTAGTGTTCAATCACTCTTTTTTATATCATTCCCGGAATTATATATTGATCCGCCGTAACTGATTCTAGAGAATGCAAGTAACTGATTCTAGAGAATGCTTGATAAGTAATATACTTTAATCGACAGCGTATTTTGTAAACTCATCCCAAATTTAATTGCAATAATTCTTCCAATACTTCTGTAATTTGCTTCTGAAAAAAATGTTGGCAATGTTTTTCCATTGCCTTTGATAATGAGAATTTATTCCAGTATTTATCACGTATCATGATTCTCATTCGCGCCATGGCTACTATTTGACCTACACTTTTTACTCTCTACGCTGAAAGTCTACATTATTAGTAATAATTTAAATACAATGATTATTAGACATTTCAGAAGACACGAAGTCAGTTATTAATCTTCATTATTTCTTTATGTCACGGTTTTTATTCCAATAGTGCATCTTTCAGGAAGTGAATTTTTTTTGTATAATAATTTTCAAGAGAATATTTAAGAAGTTGGAAATTGTTCCTAATTTTATGTGTTTTTAAGAACTTTGCTAATGTTCAGACAAAAAAATGAATAAAAGAAGACAATAATTTAAATTTGTTGTTTATTGCAATAATTGTTCAGCTAACATGATTAGACAAAAATTATAAGAATCTAAAATGGTGTACATGGCCTTTTCAAAAGAAGTTAATGAAGTCCTAAAAATCCGGGCCCTAGTTATTACTCAGACGGTTGGACATGAATAACAAACGTCGGAAAACTTTCCACAGTCGTCATTGCGGACTTTAAGCATAGCTTAGCGTATAAGAATCGACCGCAATTTTGAGCGTCTGCCATGCGCCAACTCAAAATCGAGCTGGAAAGGATAGCGTAGCTCAATAATCGGCCGGATTTAGCGTGCGACTTATGTCGCATGCTAATCGATCATTCATCCAGGCCATAACGAATATGTTACCCTCTCTGACGGCCGAGTGTGCTGTTAACTCTTATATTCCCATTTTGCGACATAAAGTTAATAATCTGTGTGTATGTGGTACGAGTTATATTTATTAAATAGTATAATTATTATATAATAATATATACATATCAGCGCCGACCTGCGTTGCCGAGGTGACCAGAACGTTTGCCGACGCAGCGCCTCGGTCGGAAGGGCCGCGGGTTCAAGTCCTGCCGTGGGCACCGTTGTTTTTCCCTTGTCGTTCATGGATATGTTTTGTCGTAGAACGCCTTAGTCGGCTCCCTACAGACCGAGGAGTCCGCAAGTGTGTCAATGTCCAATGTAAAAGTCTATGTCCCCAAGAAGGACATAATGGGTACCCGGCGCGGAGAAACGATATCGGCGTCCCCTGAAGCTGGATAAACCTCCCGAAAAAATATACAGCTCAGTGGTTGATAAGGTGCTCTAGTTGAATAAATGTGAATCAAGAGGATGTAACATGTGAATTTAGCTCACATTCCGTTGCCACAGTTCGGACCTTCTATTTCCACTTGTGCAAAACCTCCTTGTAGACTTCACCGGCCGTTATAATTCTTTTCGACAAGGTTACATTCCTCCTGTCTATATAGCTTCTTAAAAATCCGTCACTGTCATGACTCGAGCTCTAGAATCTCCCGATTAACGATTCTGCAGAGGCAACGGGTTGCTACTGAGCTATCACAGTTGGTGAGCGACGACAATGCGCAGCATTACTACAAATACGACCTCTTGCTTAACGTTTCTTTCCAGTATCATGTTTCCCGACGCACTTGTGGGGATGCGACAGAGTAGTCGTTTCGTTCGGTGCAGAGAAAAAGACAGGGAAGGATGCGAGGGCCATGCGCTGTCGGAAAGAAAAGATCGTGGGTGGAGAAGGGGTTGGGGTGGGGGAATTGTTTGTGCGGGTCGCGACTCCGCATTCAAAGCTGTGCGAGAAGCCCGATGCAACGCGATTGTCTGAGAACGCGTCTGGTGAAGTCCGGCATTCCACTCCGAGCCGCCTTCCTGTGAACAGTTGGTGAGCTGCGTTGCCACGGACTGCGGTGTCTTTCTCTCGCGGTTGCCGCTTCCTGAGAAGATGTCTTCAACTGAGTCCTCGAAAAGTTCGAGATTTCTAGGAATCCTCGGGAACCCCGTTCGATGCATCAATTCCTACAAAACTAGATTCTCTCGAATTGCAGAAGCTTGCAGGTAGCAATTTCCTGAGTTCCAGGGTGATGCGACGTCCTTTGAAATCTTTTCTTGGAACGTTATCTTATTATGATTCTTGAGAGCTTCCCAAAATGAAATATACTTCGTAAAATTTTTCTTCCTGAAATTTGTTTGTTTTGTAACAGCAGTTACTTAGAGTATATGATGATGTAGAATTTATTTTATTTTCAGTTGTCACAAAAGTTTAATTCATAAGCTAAAAGATACCAAATAATGCGCCTTCGGGTAGTTTTGATATCTATTTCGAAGACGCGAAATGGAGGAGAATGACAAATAATGCATTTTATAACATATGTTAGACAATTATGTTCTACAAGCCACGCCTAGTTTTTAAACTCATGCTGCACAGCTGCATTTTGCCATTCATCGTTATGTAAATAGTGCAGCCTTTGAAGTTAAATTGTGCGAAAAGTTACTAAAGTGTTTTAATGAAGATTATAATTAAAACAAAATAAAAACGCAAAAAATGTGGCAGCCGTGATTTGAACAAAACCTATTCAGCGCTTCAGTCGGACTCGACTGCGAACGAATAAAAATATTCCCCTTACAAAACTGGTGCAAGTCCGATTTTCAGTAAAACCTGTGAAATTTCACAAAATTGACTGAAAACATACTCAGACACGCGTCATTTTTATAAACGTACTTTCCTTAAATTGAGTAAAACAAAATAGAGGGAAAATTGCCGCGAACTTTAAAAAACTAAGTTTTCTTGCCTACTACCGTAACATCCCTGATCTAAACAAACACGTCATGTATTAGCTCTTGACTCACCCAACTTGCCTTCATTTGTGCAAACCTCTTCAGCTGAGTTTTCTTCTCTTCAGATTTTCGGAGTACTTCACTGATGCTCATCCTTTCCATGTAGCTCACATTTTTCATTACTCTCCATATTTTTCCCTTCTCTCCGTGTTTTTTACTACATATATCCCTATAAATTTGGACAGCATTTGTACTGCATTAAGCCGTATTAATTGTAACTGTTTAAAAAACACAGGTCGAGGTACTGAGTTACAGGTGTATGATCTACCTCCACATTTGCCTTAGCAATGCTTCTAAATAATCACACACTGTGATTAAAAGCTATGTACTTCATAATGTGAGAATCTAACTTTAATAAAATCTAAAGCCACTTGTGTGTGTTCCCATGTTAGAACTTTTAACTCTTCAAAAATCAAAACAGATTTTTTAGAATTTTTTCACGTTTATCAACTTTATAGTTCCATG